>JAJEJO010001090.1:73914-166253 GCA_020662805.1 Glaucomys volans
GGAACGAGCGGGTCAGTTCTGGAATGGTCTTTTACCTTTCCAGAGGCAACGGCCTGAGTTGGCTGCAGGAGGCTCCACAAAGCCACTACTTCTCATAAGCAGTCCGTGAAACCTGAGGTCCAAAAGCAGAGGTCCACCAAACAGGGCCACGGAGCAATGGCCTAAGACGCCCTGGCTGTGCCTCCATGCTCATTGGCAATGCCTTGTGACCATGGTGCTTATTCTGAACAGTTCCAAAAAGCTTTTCAACCAGGAGGTCCCCTCCAGGGGACAGTCCTCTTGCTGCTCATGGTCCAAAAGGAAAGAGCTTCATCGTGTCTAACTATAACCACAAGCTCCGCAAAAGCACTTCTTTGAAGAAAAGGGTGTGTGACCAGGACATCCAGGGAGGGACCTAGGAAGATGGGTTAACTGAGCCAAGGAATAGCAGTGGTTCTGGTTCCCAAGTGAGCTGAGAACTCGGCCTCTGCTTCCAAGCAGCGATGGAGCCCAGGAGCTGGAGGTGCCCCGGGTCTGGCAGGAGGCGGGGCAAGGGCAGCCCCCGCCCCCATGATAACCAGCTTGCTGGGGGCTCCCTGGGCCTCAGAGGCTGGCAGCAATGGGAGAAGAGCCTTGCCTTGGGCCATGGCCAGACCTGGCCTCACGTTCTGTGGGGAGAATGTCATAGATCTTCTAAGGGTCCTAACCCCCAAAGCACCTGGACTACTTCCTTCAGGAAGGGAGGGAGGTGTGTTCCCACGTATCTACACAAAAGTGTGCTTCTAGATTGGCTGCTGAATGTGTTGCCCCAAGTCCCTCAGGTTCTCAGCCACCAGCAAGGGCCCCAGTCCCTCTACTTCCTGTGACTTCTCCACCATCCAGCAAATAAAGGTCTGCCCCACATGGAGGTCTCCAGGTCCCTGCTCCCTCAGCGCTGCCCTTCTGCCTTCTCAACTGCCTCTAGTGAGTCTCTTGGTCACAGTAAAGGAAGACTGTACTTCACAGCCACTAGCAGGAGAGGACAAGGCCACCTTGAAACTAGTACACCCATAGGGGCAGGTGAGGAAGCCCCTTCCGCACCCATGAGCTCAGGGATTTGCCAGACTCTTGAATACCAAAGCAAAGCCTGTGTGACAGAAAAATAGCCCACAGCACCATGGGAGAGTGGGAAGAAGTTTCCAGAAGAGATTGAGAAGTGGGACCATCCCATGCCCAGATCGCCTGGAGTCTGAAGAACTTCACCTTGGCAAGACAGAGTAGATAATGTTTAAGGTAAGAGCCTGAATCACTTCATACCAGAAGCTGGGGCCACCATGGCATTGTGGTGGGAAGGCCTTGGGCTATGGAATCAGACTGATTGGCTTCCCACCTAATCCTGGCTTGAGGAGTGAGCTCAGACTCCCTCTGAGTCTTAGTTTCATCACACATCAAGGAATAAATTGGAATGCAAATTAGGAGTAATGATTGGCCAATTGTATTGTTGACCTGGGAATTGATGGGTTGGCATCAGGGAGACCCTTGGCTAACACAGACCCCTGGGTAGGCATTAGATGCTCCACAAACACACTTCCTTCCTCCTAGAGAGCTAGTCTTGCACTTGTGTGGACTCCTGGTAATTTCCCACACTTCCCTGTTGTTCCTTGTTTTGGTTTAGTCCAGTAAAAGCTGACGGGAGTTCTGTGTTTGTTTCAGAGTCCAGGGGGTGAGGAAGAAGTCCCGAAGTCTAGAGAAGAATCCAGGCAGAGGAAGCGATCGGCATACATTGGATTAGGAGGCCACTGGGCAGATTCCTGAGAAGTCTGAGAAGGAGAGGTGTGCAGGGGGACCGGGAGCAGTTTGAAACCACTAACAGGCCTGCGAGTTGGACTGGCAGGAAGCCTGTTCCCCAATAGCCCCCAAACAGCTGTGGGACACGGGAGCCTCCTGATGTCCAGATGATTTTACTTGAAGCAGTGGAGGAAATGGTGTCTCGGTGTGTTTGTGTGTGTGTGTGTGTGTGTGTGTGTGTGTCGCACACAGCTTCAGCAGAACACCCGAGACTAGGTGGTTTATAAAGGGTAGGGATCTACTTCTCATAGCTCTTGCAACTGGGCAGTCCAAGATCAAGGGCTGGCATCTGCTGCGGGCCTTCACGTTGCATCATCCCATGGCCAAAGGGCAAAGAGATAGGAAGCAAGAGTTAAGAGATCAAATTCACAGCCTTGAGCCCCTTCATAGTGGGCATTAATCCATGCAGCTCAACATTGCCCTGTAAGCCCCATCTCCCAATATCTTTGCACTGGGGATCAGGCTTCCAACACGTGGTTTGTGGGGGACACACTCAGACCATAGCACACATTGTATCTGGAAGCCTATCCATGGTGCCAGAGATCCCTGTCTCCTGGTGTTCACTCTCCTCCTATTGACTTGCTCCTAGAAAATGGCAGACGTGATGGGGTGTCCTTTCTAAGTTACAAAAAAGCACAACTTCCAAATTGCTCACTATCTTTCACTCTCCCATTGGTCTTCCAAGGAACAGCAGCTGTCGGTGCTGTGAACTGCCTTACAGAGAGGCTCATAGGGCGGGCTCACAAGGGGGGCCTCTGGCCAACAGCCACATGAGTGGACATCCTACCCTCATCCAGCCTGGCCATGATGAAATCCCCAGATGTATCTTGATTGCAGCCTGGAGAGTGCCTGATCCACTGGGCAGCTAACCTGTACCCAGACTCCTGGCCCCCAAACTAGGAGATAATAAATGTATGTAGTTTTAAGTCATCAGATTCTGGGACGATTTGTTATGAATCACTGACACACGTGGCTCTATCAGACATAAACTTAGATATCTTGTGTCTATCTGATTGTATCTTGTATCTGTGAACAGAATTTACGTGAGTCAAATGAAATACAATATTCTTGCTATGGAGAGTAGAACAGAATCACAGTTGATCAATCCTTTCCACTCAGTTTCCTCTGGCCAGCCAAGGGGTGTGTAGCGCCCCTTCTGCATGGACGGAAGCCTCGTCAATGATTAGTCTGGGCTCTGCCACTGATTAACTGGAAGCTGAGGTGCCTCTGTCTAAATGACCATGTTCAAGGTGATCTGAAAATTTTACAGAAACAATGACCAAGAAGACCTGACTTCTTAATATGTCTACAAAATATCTAAGGAACAAATATAGAAAGAGAAAACATGTTTATGCACAACTGTATGCCACAGAGACCTAAAATTAAATCACACGGCTGCAGCACTGCTACCTATTTAAAAACCAAACAGCGGGGCAGGGTGGCACATGCCTGTAATCCCAGCAGCTTGGGAGGCTGAGGCAGGAGGATTGCAGGTTTGAGACTGGCCTGGGCAATTTAGTGAGACCCTGTCTCAAAATAAAAAGTGAAACGGGCTGGGGATGTGGCCCAGTGGTAGAGAGCCCCTGCTTCCATCCCTAGTGTTACAGCCCAAAAGCAAAACTGGAAATAAACCAGAGTGAAGTTCATAAAATGAGCACAACAAATAAGCCATTCTGGCATTTCCTAGAGATCCTCTTACGTCTTGTCTACCTGCTGCGTTTCTGAAATCCTGTGCTAGATACCCTAACCATCTAATTTTTCTCCCTTTTTATTTCCCAAGAAAATATTTCCATCTTTTATACAAAACAGTAGGAGATAAACATTTACCCGTGAGTCTTTATTTTTAAATGAGTTTAAAGAATATTCTTTGCAAAATCAGGTGTCGTCAACTTTTCTGTCTTTATGTTTGGTGTTATTGCGAGCGGCATGAAGGAGAGAAGTCTTCGTGGTGAGCTTTAAAAGCAGCTGGTGACAAAGGTCTGACGTCCCTCCTCTCAACCTCCCCTCAGAATCTCACAATGATGCACAAAGAAAAAAAAATGACAACAGCAAGGAAGGCTGAAGATAAGACGCTTCCACGGATGCACTATTGATGGGGATGAGCCGAGAGGATGCTTGGGGCACCCCACTCACTCCAGCTACCACAGAGGGGTGCACGCAGGTGGCCCCCATGGGCAGGGAAGGACCTGGATAGGGAAGAGCTGCAAATAGCCGCCAATCAAACCACTAGCAATCAAAGCAAGGCAAATTAGAGTGATCATTTGGTGTGCACATTGACAAATGTCCCATGGTGTGGAGACACCCCGCGTCCCCTCCTGCTGCCAGAGGAGTATGAGATGGCACAGCTCCACCGGGAGGCTGCGTGGGAACAGGTGCCAGAGATCGAGCAAGTTCAGTGGAAGCGGCAGAGGGAGGGGGAAGGACGGAGGGGGGAGGGGAGGGGAAGGAAAAATCTTTTTCTCGAATAGGCTTTTAAAACAACACAAAATTACTTATAAATCAGAACATTTGTAAAATGGTTTGGATAGTGTTTTGAGACCAAAAAACAAAAGGGCATAATTTCCTTAAAATCCATACCATTAAAAATTAGCTTAATTTCCTTTTCTAAACTGATATTTCTTATGTTAGTTGTTTCTCTAAAGTCATAGAAATGGGAAATGAGGGAAAATGAGGCCTGTAAACCCTGCCCCATACTTAAGGAAAGGCTGGTGTGCAGGCGAGGGCCCAGTGCGACTCCATCACTGAGAGCAGATCCACTCGTTTCTCATTAGCATTTGCATCTCATTTGAGACTATGTATCAAATTTAAATTCTATTTGATGCTAGAATTGTGAAAGCAATTTTTATCTAAACTTGGCTTTTGACATAATATTTGTACTTAGAAGGCGGGAACTAACATATTGAATGAAATAGGTCCAGGAACCTGCCACAGAGGACATACTCAATTTCCACAGCAATTTCCTACGAGTAGGGTTGTAACACGATGAAATAGCGACATTGAGCAACTTGTCAAAGGTCGTCTGAGTAGAAATGTGAAGGGCAAACCTGTGACCAGCTCATGCTAATGTGGGTCACCTGTGCAGCCGCCTTTGGGTGTTTTTAAAAATGCAACCTGTTACCAGCGCACATCTGCAATCCCTGCAGCTTGGGAGGCTGAGACAGGAGGATCACGAGTTCAAAGCCAGCCTCAGCAACAGTGAGTCGCTAAGCAACTCAGGGAGACCCTGTCTCTAAAAAAAAACACAAAATAGGGCTGGGGATGTGGCTCAGTGGCTGAGTGTCCCAGAGTTCAATCCCCAGTCCCCCCACCCCAAAAAAGCAACCTGTTATACGCTTAGCAGTTTTTAGGCTAGTTTGGATGATGCAGTATCTTCAACGTGTCCCTTTATTGTATGGCTTTAGTTTCTAAAGCACACATTTCTATTCTGTTGACTGGGAAGCCCAACCCAGTCGTCAGGAATGTTCCTTTGGTCCTGGGAGGTGGTGCCATGGCCAGGACTCAGCCAGAGCCTTCATGGGGGCCTCTGCCTTCCCTCCCCACAGTGAGTTCCAACTTTCCAGGAAGCCAAGCCGCCTACAAGGGTGCTGAGGTACTGACGTCTGTGCCCCACCCCAATTCCCACGTTGCAGCATGATCACCAGTGTGACGGTCTTCACCAAGAATGGGATTAGTGACCTTATGAAAGAAGCTCCGAAGACTGCCTTGCCCCTTGCACCGAGCTAGGACACAGCAAGAAGTGGCCAGCTTTGAATCAGAAAGCCACCAAATGTGCCGGCTCCTTGGTCTTGGGTGCCAGAGTGGTGAGGAATACATTTCTGCTGTTCCTAAGCTACCGCGTGGTGGCACTTGGTCAGAGCAGCGCATGAGGACAAAGACAGAGCCACCCTCTCGGAAGCTGAGGTTCAGAGGCACCACAAGCCCCCAGCTCGAGGCTGGATGGCCCTGACTTCCACCGGAGCTGTCTCGCCTGCCTCCAGCCATGACACAAGGCCAGCTCCCTGTGAGGACTCTGCCTCCCGGGCCCTTGTTCATCAGACTGTCCCCCAATGCTGGTACCTGTGGCTTTAAACAGACCCGTGCACACGCCCTGTCCTCCCTCGGTTCCTTGCAGAGTCTTGAACACAGAGTGCAGGAATTCCCTGTGGATTTGAATTTATATAAATTTGGAATAATAGGGCATACAATTATTAATAAAGTTTCATCTTATGTGCAAAAATCCAAATCCCTCTAGATAAAGAAAAGATCAGGAACCATATAATTTCAAAGCGGGCAGGAAGTGAAGGGGCAACTCCCTCACTGTTGCCCCACCCCTTCTAAGTGCCAGGACTCAGGGTGACCTTCCCAGGCATCCTTGAACAGCACTCCTAGGCCAGCACACTGCCATTTTAAGTTAAAATCTTTTTAAAACTTTCTCTGGAAATGTCATTTATGCACTCATTACCAGGTAGGTGCTAGAGATACACTAGAAAACATACCAGAAATTTAACAACCCTGGAGAGAAAGAGATTAAAAAACACTACTATTATTTATATATTATTCTGCTTTGTATGTGTGTGTGTGTGGTACTGGGGGTTGAACCCAGGCGCTCTACCACTGAGTCACAGCCCAATCCTTTTTAACAATTTTAATTTTAATTTTGAGACAGGGTCTCACTAAGTTGCTGAGGCTGGACTCCAACTTGTGATCCTCCTGCCTCAGCCTCCCAAGTAGCTGGGATTACAGGTGTGCACCACCCCTCCAGGCTATTACTATTATTTTTGTTTTGTTTTGTTTGATACCAGGGATTGAACTCAGGGGCACTCAATCGTTGAGCCACATCCCCAGCCCTATTTTACATTGATTTTGAGACAGGGTCTCACTGAGTTGCTTAGCGCCTCACTAAGTTGCTGAGGCTGGCTTTGAACTCACGATCCTCCTGACTCAGCCTCCTGATTACAGGATTACAGACATGCGCCACGGTGCCCAGCTGTATTTTTTTAAGACTTTGCTCAAAACAAGCAAAAATATTTGAAGACCACATCTCCCTTTCTATAGACATATTTCTATGAAAAAAACAGCTAGTTCCAAACTCTGAATTTAACTAACCTGAGATATGAGGAAACAATCTTCTGCAGGTAATCTCTGATTAACTGTGTTCCAGTGAGACATGCCAGGCAGCGGGGAGGAGTGGAGAAGTGGGACAGCCAACACCAGGGTGGGAAGAGTCGTGGGGGAAATGGCCACCTTGCTGTTGCTTCCCCCACTGCAGTCAGAGTGGAGAAGGGACTGCCCCCAGGGCCTCTGGACCCAGTGAATCTTCAGGTAGACAGACCCCACACCCCAACTTAGACTGGGAAGGGGCCTTGGGAACCACCCCTTGGCCTGCAAAGTCCTTCTCTTCCCTCCCACTCAGCGGAAGTGTCCTCTACTCCAAGAAGAACTTCCTGAGGCACATTCCCAGGCTCATTAGTGCCACCTCGGTGCCACCAATGCGTCCCAGCCTCCATTCGCTCTCCCATGGCGCTGTAAATGCTGGTTGTGCTGTTTCTCTTTCTTATCAGGACTTGGGGGTGGGCTACCTTTCACATCAGGACCTGGCAAAGCAACAGCTCCCAGCAGGACCTCAGGAGATGTCTGTGTCATGAAGGACACCCGCGGAACCCTCTGGTTTCACAGAGGAAGCCCTGAGAGGCAATGAGACCTACCGAAGCACTCAGCTCCGGAAGCTCAGGCTAAGGCGACACTCCTGTCCCTGCTCCCAGGCCCTTGATCAGGAGAGGGAAGGTTCTGAATCTTCAGTGATGGCTGAAGTTGCTTCCAGATCCTGGAAGGGCAACTGACGTTTCTAGACAACCAAGCCAGTGTCTCTGTGGGCTCTCGCCTCTCCTGTGAGCTCATTCTTCTGGGTAAGGAGGTAAAAGCTGCCCCCACACTTACTGAGCCCCTTAAGAGAAGACTTGTGATAAGGAAAGCATCTATTGTATCCCACGCAATGGCCAATTTACACATGGGTGTGCAAATAGCCCATATTATTCTCTTCAATGGTTTCACAGCAAAAATAGAAGATGAAAAATATCAAGCTTGGCTCATCTCTTTGCTTCTAGTTTGAAGTGAAGGTGCCATCACAGCTTTAACATCAGGTTTTGGAAAATACAGTGTAAAAAATAGCACTGGGAGTCAGCTGCTGCTTTGCTGAGTCCCCAAACTTCAGGAAGAAACAACAGAAACTCCCCCACCTGCCTCTGCGATCACGGATGCTCCTGTTGCCCTACCAGAACCATTAATCGGGTCTTGCCGGGGCAACAGGAAGAACAGAGCTGGGACCGAGGACAACAGGAGCGACTTCTGTTGTCACGATCATCACCCTATCTCTGGTTGTCACGATCATCACCACATCTCTGGTTGTCACCCAGAAAGCACAGGTTTTGGGAGAGCTGCTGTAGCTGCGTGCACGGAGCCCTTGCCCTCTGGTCCAGCACCGTTCTTCCACTCCTCTCTGGCCGCTGTGGGGTTGTAGGGTTTCTCTGTCCCCAGGGAAGGCTGTGTTCATGACAGGAACGGGTCTGCAATCATGGAAACCGATACAGGTGGTAGAGGAACCATGAGCGCGAGGTCACTGAAGCCCACGGTCACGGTTCCATGACATCGACACCGAGGGGGATCCTCAGCAACTGAAGCAGACACACATGGAACCCTGAGATGGTTCCCTGATGGGCAGGTGAGAGGGGGCTGCAGTTGGAGGGACCGTGGGAGAGTCTGGGAACAGGTTCGCAGAGCTGTCCCAGCTGCGGGGTGGCTACCTGGGGCTTACAGGTACAGTGGACCTCCCCTGCTGGGGTGGTGTTTAGTTCCTTTTACGTCCTCTAGATAGTGCAACTCATCTCACATCAGCTTTGCTGGCTTGGATTTTACATGCTCTGAGTCCAGTGATAACTTACTGTGGTCTCGGGTTGTTTGTAAAATGCCATTTCTCTGCCCCCTCCCCCAGGAGCTGTTTCCCCCAAGGAACTGAGTGGCCACACACATGCCTTGCTGAGATTTGGCCCAGGTGCCAACGTCAGGTCTGTCAGGTACCACTTGCTTCAATCCCCAATAAAACTAGTGGAAGATCCCTTGGTGGCTTGAGGAGGGCCTCCCAGAGGCAGTTCTTTAACACTGAAGCACAACTTTATGCAGGGCTTCTTCAGACAAAAAGAAGAGAGAAAAGCAGTGGCAGGTGGGTGGTCTGCTCCGTCAGGCCTCCCACGAAGGGCTGGGAACTGCAACTCCAGGAAAACAAACAAAGCTGCCACAGCCTGCTGCCTGCGCAGAAGCCAGCAGGGTCACTCCATCCTCCTGCTGGCCCATGTAATCAGGTCCATGAGTGACCAGATCTGTGAGTGACCAGGGTGCATGCACGTGCACACACACGTATACACATGCACACACACATGCACATATACATGTATGTGCGCGCGCACACACACGCACACACACATGTCCTTTCAAAGAGTCCCAGGCAACGAGTCCCTATGACCACTTTTCCCACCAGCCCGTCCTCGTTCACCAGCTTGAGCTGCGGTTCACGAGTGGGACTCGACAGAGGATCTGTGCAAGGCCCACAGCAACAGCCACTCACACCACAGCTGTCCTTTCTGGGTGACAAGGAGAGTGCAGAGGGAGCAGCAAAGGCCACAGGAGCGAGACCCTAAGCAGCAGGGAGGAGGAGGCAGGGGTGCAGCCCCACCCACCCTTGCTCAGGACCAGGAGTCACTGGTGTGGGTGAACCTGACAGATCCGCAGGGCAGCTTGGAAGACACGTCTGAGCAGACAGTTCTCAGGCTCCGGTACCTGTCGCGCTGTCTGAATGCAGGTGCTCCCACCAGGGAAACAGCTCCCTACTTTGGACCACTTGTTCCCTCCGGGTTTCCTGAGGAAGGATCAGTGAAGCAATGCTCAGGGTGACAAGCACCCGAGGGGAGGGATGGGCTCTGGCTTGAATGGCCTTCCCCCAGTGGCGGGGCACATGCCCAGGGAAGCATGAGGGTCCCCTCCACGCTCCTCTTAGAGCTCCCTTCCTCTCAACCCTGCCTCCTCCTGCCCACCAAGGCAGCTGCCCTGGTGTCCAAGTTGTACAGATGGGAGAGGACAGTGGTGACAAGTGTCAGCTAGATGACAGCTGCATGTCCATGGCTTTGACACTTCCTGGCTTGTGTCACCCAGGATGTCAGTAGCTGGCACACCCAGGAAGACCAGGAGGGCCTCCAGCTACCAGCCTTCCGGGATCTTCACTGCATCTCCAACCTGACCTTCCCCTTGACCCATGCCCCCTGCACAATGGCTGCAGCATTGTGGGCGCGGTGATGGGAAACGGAAATAAGCAACCTTAATTTTGGCTTTTCATCATGACCCAACATGTGGTGTTGCATTCTCTCATCAGAACATTCACTGAGCCAATAACTGTGCATCGCTTAGTAGCTGTGGCAGACCCTCGTGGATCTACAGCTTGGCAGGTGACTGGCCAAGCCACAAATGGCCTCATGGCATGGCAAAGACAGCATGCACCGGCACTCAGGACCTGAAGCCTGTCCACGGGACAACAATGTACTCCTAGGACGTTGGGATGAAATTCCCTTAAGAGAGCAAACCTAGATTCAAAGCCGCTGATTCAACCCAGGGCTGTATACAAGCTGTTCATAGTGTCACTGTCACGAGAGCAAAAACGAAAACCCAGTCGATTCTCAACCGTAGAGTGTATTCATGTTAAATATGAACGTACTCAGTGTTACCTGACACTGATATAAATAGTTGAATGCAATAAGAGAGACATATCTTAAAAATAAAATGTGGAGCAAAAAAAGGACATGGTTTCATTTCTATAAAGTTCCAGAATAGGTATGATTAATCCTGTCATCTTAAAGAGCAGGCCTGCAGTTGCCCTTGATGGGGTCGTGGCGCATCAGGAGGCACAAGGGGATTTATGGGTGCTGGTAATGTTCTGTTTGCTTGTTTTGAACACAATGAAAATTTACTGAACTGTACCCTTGTAATCTGCGTCCTTTCTATATGTATATTATGTACCAATAAAATGTTTACCTACATAGAGATGCATGCAGTTGGCGCTAGAAGGTTGCTACAGAAGTAACACAAGAGACTAAGAACTGGTAGCTAAAGAGCCTGGGAGGCTCCCAAGTCCATTGCGTATGATTTGGCGTAAGCTCAGAAAAGGGGCCCGAAATGTGATCATCGTGAGGCAGAATGTGATCAGTAATGCCACCCTCTGCTTGACGGACAGTGCCAGAGGTTTGGAGAGGGAGAACTTCCTGGTGTCTGGCCCTCAGTGTCCAGCAGGAACACTCTGGCCACAGTGGGAGGCTATTTGAGGGTCAAGTCATCAGGCTTTGCCGGGCTTGGGAGATGTGTGGCTCAGGGTCCTCTCTCTCCCTTGGTTCCTGTCCCCCACACACCAAACGACCTTCTGGGTGTCAGTTCAGTCCCGCCAGCCCAGGACATTCTGGAGAGTTGAAAAGAAACATCCTGGCCACCAGCAAATAGCCACACCAAATAAACTGCCCTCCTTTTGACACCTTAGACGCCTGTGGGACCCCTGATGCAAACACTTCTGAAAGTAGCGCGACAAGATCGAGTCTCTGACCCGCCCAGAGCAGGCATTTTGGAGACTCCAGAAAAGCACAGCTCCCTGAGACCCAGGCCCCAAGCCCCATGCTCTTGGAAGGGGTTCCCTGTAGGCTTGGACTGCACCCCACTCCCCTGGAAGCTTGGGCCGTACCCCACTCCCACTACCGGGAACACAGCTGGGTCAGCCTCCCCGGGGGAAGGCCAGTGAGGCTTTCCAGCGGCCAAGAGGCTTCAGAGCTCTAGTCTCAGTATCTGATGAAGTAAATGTATGTGTGGCATTTAGTCAGTGCCTGGCACAGTGTAATAATAAACAGCAAAAGGTAAAAAGAGCCGTGGGCCATGTCTCTGGGGCTGACGTGGGTATAGCAGAATCCCAGGCAGGGTGAAGACTGCAGTGGGGCCTGACGTAGCCAGCGTGACAGCGTGGGTCACGGTGTGGGTGGGTCACGCTCAGGGTGACTGAATCACCATTCTCTGTGACCCACCCCAGAGTCCCCTGCAGGGATGACTGGCACACCCAGAGGCCACCCCACATTTGCAGCTCTGTGACATCTTTCCAGCAGCCACACCAACCACAGCTCCTGAGATTTTAGCGTGTGTTCCAGAAGCTAATGACATGGAGAGAATGACAGTGGTGAGCAGCCGCAGAGGGCAGTGGGCTGTGAGGAGCCTCCCAGGGGACCCTGGCAAGGGACCACCCCAGGGACAGCTGTGTCAATTGTGCCTACATCCACTAGTGGAAACGCTCTCCAATGAGGCCCCGATGGACTGCTACTGGGGAACACAGATGCACCGACTCCACGTGCCTTGGCCAGCGTCCTAACTACTGGGATTCGGCTTCATTTCTACTTCTTCTGAAGTTTTGTCATTGATAATGAAAGATGAACTGCACACAAGACAGAAATGCACTTTTCCTGAGTTAGGAAACATAATTAGCTTATGGTCTAAAATACATCATTTCTCAAAAAATGATAAGAACATTTTAAGAATGTGTAGTGTAATCTAATCCTAAATTCTGATGAGTGCACAAATTAGAAAATAGAGATACCAAAAGACAAATACCTTTTGACTTGTTTCAACAAGTTCAACCACTTCTGAATAAGCCATATTTTCAGGCTCTTCTTCCCACAGGAAGCCACAGTGTGCATGGACGTCGTGATCAGGACCATTATGTATAAAGTGCAGAATGCAGCGCCCTCTGTGAAGGGCAGGTCCCTGGAACCCCATGGCAGGGAGTGGCCCAGTGAAGAGCGGAGCTGGAGATGCTGACTGTTCAAGGGCAATGTGGCCATGAGCCAAGGAAAGGGCTGCTCAGGTGAGAAAGTCAACGTGCAAGGGGACAGGAGAGGCCACAGGGGAGCGGCAGGGACCTGAGTCAGGTGACGGGGGTCTTAGTCCGTTTTCTGCTCCTGTAATAACAGAAAACCTGAGACTGGGTGGTTTAGAAAGAACAGAAACCTACTTCTCATGGTTCTGGAGACTGGGAAGTCCAAGTACAGGGTCTGGCACTTGCTGGGCATCTGGTGAGGGCCTCCTGCTGCCTCATCCCATGGGGGGAGGGCAGGGCAAGATCCCACCTGGAGAGTTCCCTGCCCTAACAGAGCCCCCCTGGTGTCTAGCACACCCCTGAGATGATGGCATCTGTCCATTCCCAAGGCAGAGGCGTCAGGAATGATCTAATCACCCAGAGAATCGCACCTCTGGAACAGTCACAGTGGGGACCGAATCTCAGCATGAGCCCTGGAGGGGACATTCCAACCACAGCATGGGCTAAAATCTCAGCTTCCCACAGTTGCCATGTGATGTCAGCAAGTCACTCACCTGACCCCGAGTTGAGTTCCCTTCACTCTAACGTGAAGAAAACAGCTGGATCGGCTGCGGGAGGGACTGCAGGGACATACGTCTAAGGCACTTAGGAGACCACCGTCCCACCTTCCTCAGGCAGCTTCTGCTTCCTGTTGGACGGGCTGGCCCACACAGCCCTGTCTCCACCATGTCGGTGACTCCATCCCCAGTAAGCCAAGGCCACTGAAGGGCAGCGGCCACCTTCCCCCAGCTGTCACGGAAACGACTCCTGTTATCAAAAGTGTTTAGGACGCTGTGCTGGGTGCCACGGTGAACAGACAGCGTGGGCCCTCCAGAAGTCCACAGAGCACGGAGGACCATGACCATGACCACAGGGACTCTGAGCGCGAACCCGGGCCAGCATGGGCCACTCACGGAGAGTGAATGCACGTGGCAGAAAACGCTTCCGGGTTCTCGCTAACACCGCTCACCCGCTCCACGCTCCACCCTGCGCAGAATGATCAGCTGGATTTTAGCTGATGGAAGCAGAAAACAAACACACTGCAAGAGAAACATCCGGCACAGGTGATTTCCTACCTCCCGCCGTACAACTCTGCCGGCAGAAACTAGACCCACCGCCCCTGTGGAAATGCTGAGAAATAACCCCATTCTTTTTGTCCCACAGGGTGACTCTAAAACTAAAACTAGAAAAAAGCAAAAAGCAAAGCAAAGCGAACCCTTAGAAGCAGGTTAGAGGACACTGCATTCTTAGAGGCAGAGGCCTTGGCTGGATTGGCGAGGGTGGAGTAGGAGACAGCTGCTATCCACGATTATAATTAAAAAAAAAATCATTTATTGATTTAAAAAACTAAAAAGGGAAAAGGAAATGGCAAAAACGTCAGCTGTAAGCTGTGCAGATGTGGTAGCTGAAGGCACCGAGGGGCAGGAGCCCCCCAGGAGTGAGGCTGCTGGTGGTTGGGGTTGGAGGCATCCCCGGGACCTCCTGCCTCAGTGCTTCCCCTGAGCAGATCCTCGCACCATGGTTGCTTCTCCTGTTGCAGACTGCGAAGAGGGAAGTAGGCAGAGAAAGAAAAACCAGCCAAAGGAGTTAAGAATATCAGGAAGCAGGAAACCCCGTATGAGCAGCAGCAAAGAGACCAGGGGAGGAAAGTTCCAGAACAGGGCAGTGGCCATACTGTCCAGGTTGATGGGTCAGTAAGATGTGGCCTAGGGGGTGTCCCGGGCTGGAGAGGTTCATTGGCAACCCACGAGGGCAGCTTTGAGGAGCAGTTGTAAATAAGAATCTAAAATATTCTTTTCAGGGATCTGGTTGTGAGGAAAAGGAACAAGAAAGCTGGGGGCAGCAGTGGAAGATGAACAGATGGACAGTAGGGAACGGAACAGATGAAGAGAACTGAGAGTGGAGAACGGGCTGAGGGAAAGGGGAGGACGGATGGGGCTGTAGCCTCAGCTCCTCCACATGTAAATGAGAAGCATCCAACATGCCTTCCTTTGCAAGTATTTGTACAAATTAATACTGAAAAAAGAAAGATTATGAGCCAGTCCTATGGGAAAAATCATAGCACTCTATATCCAGAAAACCCGAAGGACTCACCCAGGTGGTTTGCACTTTCACACTCAACCCTCTTATCTCTAACAATTTATTAAATTCAAAATATTAGTTCCTCTTTTAGCAGTGCCTTCGATGGCGTGGGACTGGCCCAGTGTCTTGTGATCCAGAGGCATGCAGCACAGCCATCAGGAGCACGGCCTCTGGGGACGGACCCCTGTGTTTGCATCCCAGCTGGGCTACTCACTAATGGCCCAGCAGAGGGAAACCAGGGAGCTGCTCGTGCCTCAGTGGTCACATTTCTAAAATGAGGACGATAACACCACCTACCTCACAAAGTTGCCGTAAGACTCAAATGAATGCGTGTGTGCACATGGGTCAGCAGGACCGGAAGAGGCTCCTCCAAGACTGTTGCCCTTGATCCACATGCTGCTGGGAAGGGGTTTTGCAGATGCACCTGAACCCACTTCCTATCTGAAGATAGGAAGGCTGTCTGGGTCATTCGGGGGGCCCTGTGAACTCACATGAGTGTTTAATGACAAGAGAAGGGCGTAATGATGTGTCAGAAGACATGCTTTGGAGAGATGAGGAGAGGCAGACGACTCTGACTTGGAGACTCACCCACTGCTGCTTGGAGTAAAGGGGCCATGAGCCAAGGGATGCAGGGGCTTCCAGAAGCTAAGAACTACCTTGGCCAACGGCACTGAAGAAGTGGGACCTCAGTCCTCCATGTGCCTATGGCTTGAATGAGCTTGGAGCAGGGTTCTTCACCAGTGCTCCCCAAAATCGCACAGTCCTGTTGACACCCTGTGACACTCTAAGATGTCCCAAGCCAAGGGCCATGCTGCACCTGGACTCCTGACAAAAAGAACCAGGAGACGATGAATGTGTGTTGTTCCAAGTCACTAATTTGGGGCTGATTTGTTGCAACAGCAGCGGAAAACCAACATGGTGTCTGTGTGTCTGCGTGCACTCAGGCTGGGGGCCTGTGGGGCTCAGCACACGGAGGGATGGGAACACTTTCAAACGCGAAGTGCAGGCGTACCTCTCAGATTTCCTACTCGACGCATAGCCCTTCCTGAAAGTCGCTCCCTAAATCGAGGGAAGGTAAACTAAAACACAAACTCCAACCTCTGTGGAATTAAGAAGCATCAGGGCTCCCCCAAACCATGATAAATGAAAATGGAAAGCAGATGAAGACTTCCGGTTCTGATAATGGATAGATAGTGTACTCAGGCCACCCAAACCCCTTCTGAGATCTCCAAAGGCTGGGGTGTCTCCAAGGCCCTCCCACGCTCCCAAGAAAGATGAGGGGCAGGGCTACAGCACTTGCTGGTGGGTGAACCATAGGGCAGGGTTGCACCGACAGTGCAGGCCAATGGGAATGTCCACCTGGAGCTGGGACCTGCAGCCGCGGGCCAGCTGTGAGGTGCGCAGCTGAGCCAGCCTCCACCCTGCACTGGAGTGAGGCTGCAGGGGTCTGAGGCCTGAGCCCCAGGTCTCCACAGAAGGGCCTATGAGTCCTCTGAAGGACAGCAACCAACCCAGTTAGACCCGTGGGATTTTCTAAAGATGAAAAACTAGCAATGAGCTTGCAATGGAGGGTCAGCAAGTACCAAGAATACAAGCTGAGTGAGAATCGGAAGAGTCAAGAAACAATAGATCAGGCCCTTCCATTAGGATCATCTGAAACAGAACAAAATCACCGTGTAGAGGATGGGGGCGGTTAGGAAGGAAGCCACAAAGATGATACACGATTGTGAGATGTGACTTAGAGAACTGAAGAAGGTCAAAACCAAGTGCCTCAAGTGTGGGGGGCTGGGAGGAGGTGATGCTGACAGAGGCAAATAGCTCCCTAGGCAGGACCTACACAGTCCAGGGACGCAAAACGGCCTCGTGCATGAGAGTCTGTTCCAGGAGTCTGACTACGGGTTTTCCTGTGCAGAAGAAGATGGGAGGTTAGGACTTCGAAAACTGAACCAGACAAGCTTTGTGCTCAGAGATACCAGAACAGGACAGAGACGGAACACCAACCTAAAAACAGTGATGGAGTAAGAACCATGCGAGCTGAGGGAGACCCAGAGCCCTCCTCACACTCAGTTTAGACTTAGGCTCCAGCCCAGGAGACTAGAGGACCTTTCTTTTGAAAAACTAAAGGACCTAGGAAAAAAGGCTTCTTTGTCATCAGAGTCCTCCAGCAGCTAAGTGGCTGCCCCCCTGCATCACACTGCAGTTCCACAATCCACCAAAAAGTCCTACCCACTCCAACAGAGCTCGCAGCAGCTTAAGAGAAACTCACTGTTAAGTATGAACAGAGCCAGGAATGGTGGTGCACACCTGTAATCCCAGCGGTTTGGGAGGTGAGGCAGGACGATCACAAGTTCAAAGCCAGCCTCAGCAACTTAGCAAGACCCTAAGTAACTTAGTGAGAAACTGTCTCAAAATAAAAAACAAAAAAAGGTCTGGCTCAGTGGTTAAGTACCCCTGGGTTCAATCCCTGGTACCAAAAAAACAAAGAAAGTGAGCAGACGGCCAAATGTCACCAGACATCTGAAGAACATCTTCAGCATGGAAAACACAGAACAAAGAGGTAAAGAACTCCAAAGAGACATGCAGAGAGCAGAGCAGCCTGAGAGAGTGGTGGGATCCTGTTCCTGTCACCCTCCCCTCTGGGCTCTTGGGCAAGTCACTCAGCCTCTGTGCGCTTCAGTTTTCCCATCTGTGAAATGAGAACGGTGGTGGCATTGCTTCAGACAGGTGCTCCGAGGATCCATAGACACAGCTCAGGACAGGATCTCATCCTCTGTAAGTGCTAGCTATGATTTTTCAAAGACACTATTTACCTTCGGAGAAATGAAGCAAGATTAGGACATTCTAAAAATGAATAGTCAGGAAACAAGAAAGTTCTCAGTACTCAAAAATGTTACAGTTGAAATTAAAAATTCAATGAAAATATTCAAAGGTTAGGCTGAATAGATTTCCCAGAGAGTAAAACAAAAATGGACCAGTGGGCTGGGGCTGTAGCTCAGTGGTAGAGCACTTGCCTAGCATGTGTGAGGCGCTGGGTTCAATTCTCAGCACCACATAAAAATAAATAAATAAAATAAAGATATTGTGTCTATCTACAACTAAAAATTTTTTAAAAATTTAAAAAAAGATCAAGCGATGGACAACAAAAAGGCTAGAAAAAATTGGAGGATCAATTTAAGACTTCATTCTCCAAATAAAAAAGTTCATACACAAAAGAAGTTCAGGATAAAGAAAGCGCAGAGGAAGTTATCAAAGAACATTTCTCAGAAATAAAAGACTCGTGTTCCCATATTAACAGGACTCACTACCATTGTATTCAGTGCTCAGATCAATGACTAGCAATAACTTGAAAAAATAAAAAAGCCAAAACGCTAAATATAAAGAACAAAATCTAAAAGCTTTAAAAGAGACAAAAAGATAGTGGGAAAGAGGTCAGGTTCAAACTGTTCATATCGTACATGACCAAGGACTTTTTAGCAAGTTAGGGAGTGAAGAAATGATGGAATAATTTCTTCATGGTGCTGATTGAATGTGATTTTCAATTCATATTTTTATATTCAATTCAACCATCAATTGAAGTATAAGGTTAAAAATAAACATTTTCAAATGTTTAAAAATCTCAGAAGTATGCCTTCCTAAAGATATCATAGGATGTGATCCACCCAAAATAGGGAGGAAAATTATGAAGAGGAAGCCCTGAGGTCCAGGAGCAGGTGTTCCCTCTGGAGGGAGGCAAGGAACATCCTCAGGGTGAGGACGAAGGGAGATGGCAGACTACCATCAGTGCATTGGCCAGTCCCACTGAAGGAGGAGGAGGCTCCTAACAGGGCTGAAGAACCAGCTATGTGGATGGTGGGATGGACACACTTCTACAGAGCTGCCGGAAGATGTGGAAGAAATGTTCAAATGAAAAAATGAGTCAGGAAGTATAATGGCCTCTTACCTGTCACAGATGTGAACACCATTCATATGGTCAAGATAATAAAAAATATGGATATGAATTTCATCAAAATATGTAATTATTCCAAAAAGATTAGGGGGTCAGGGGAAGGGAAATGTGAGAGAATAGGAAGTAAATAAATAAGATCTAATGTGAATCAACAGAAAGAAAAATACAGATTATGTAGAAAAATAGATTAAAAGAGTTCATGTGAGCCAGAGTAGAGGGTGAGGACACACAGTGGGTGATTTCCTGTAGGACAATTTGACTTTTTAAATTGTTACTTGAATAGAAACTAAAATCAAATTTAAACAAAAAGAATGGCTTGTGAGTCCTGGGGCCACTTACCCATGGCCTCATTCACTCTGGATCTAAGGCTACAGGGGTTCAGGATGCTCTGTGCAAATTCAGAGATGCTGAACACTCACTGTCCTGGGGTGGCTCTCCTTTAGGTTCCAGTAATGGCTCACACTGACATTTTCCCAGGAACCCCATAAAACATGCCTCTCGTCAGAATATGAGGGCTCCCCAATGTTAATAGGATTCTTCACACATCATTTAAGTTACATACTGATACACAACAGCAGGGGCAGATTAATGAAGACTGGGAGGTCCTAGCTCATCCTTGTGGTCAAAGGGGACTGTGGAGGTCCACATTACCTCAAGCACAAGGAACAGAGCATCAGCAAGAGGGCAGCACTGCCAGCCTTGGGCCAGCCCAGAAGAGGACTTCCCCAACTTGGGGCTCTCTGTAAGTGGATTCCCAGAGTCACAGAATGTTGGATCTGAGCGTGACCTCAGAAACACCCCAATGTAACCCTCCCATTTTACTAATGAAGAAAGTGAGACAAGCTGTCAAAATGACAGATGCCTTGTGCAGTCAGGTCAGGGTGGGCAGAATCTCCCATCCTGGACTCAGGCTGGAATTTACATTTTGAGGGAGACATGGAAGTTCTGAAGAGGGATTGAAAGAGTGTGCCGAATCACACCAATGGCACCAGAAGCCACACCTTCACCAGAGATAGAACTTGTTTAGACAGAACTTGATTAAATAGAACTTATTTAACCATCAAGAGATTCCCCTACGGGCTACGTGTGGGGAGGATGCCTGAGTGCATGAGCTCCAGTGTTTTCCCATCAAGAATTAATGTCCAGGGCTGGGGATGTAGCTCAGATGGTAGAGTGCTTGCCTGTCAAGCACAAGGCCCTGGGTTCAATCCCCAGCACCGCAAAATAATAATAACAATAATAATAATAGTAAATAAATAAATATATGTCCAGAGAGAATTTAATGGGAAGTGGGAATCACCAAACGAGGTGCTATCCACACAAAACCTCATCTGCTGTGCTTCTGAGTCAAGCAGGCTCTAAGCTCCTGCTTGAACCACCGGGTACCTCGACTCTCCTTCTAATCAAGGGACTTTTTTGCTTGTGTGTTCCTCTTCAAATGATCCATTAAAAAATGTGCTATGAGCAAATACTGACTCCAATCACTACAGAAACTAAGAGCTTACATTTCTACACATAGATGATGGCTCATTTAGTTCCTCTTTAATTTTTTTTAAAGCTTCTTGTCCTTGCTTTCCTATCCATGAGTGAATATTAACTCACCACTTTTAACACCAGGGTTTTAATGAGTCACGACACAGCAATTAATCGAAGACTCCTCAAAGCCTAAATAGATTACAGTTGCTGGTTCCTCCAACCACATAACAATTGGTTCCCTCACAGAATGTTAATTGATTCCTCAGGCATGGATTCCTTCTGTAAGAATCAAATTTTTTTGACACACTACTGCAATTAATGATATTTGCTAAAGAGCTCAGTAAGCTTTAAGATTTTTTTTTTTTTTTTTTTTTGGTACTGGGGATTGAACTCAGGGGCCCTCGGCCACTGAGCTACACCCCCAGCTCTATTTTGTATTTTATTTAGAGACAGGGTCTCACTGAGTTGCTTTGGGCCTAAGTTGCGGAGGCTGGTTTTGAACTCGCGATCCTCCTGCCTCAGCCTCCCAAGTGCTGGGATTACAGGTGTGTGCCACTGCGGTTCTTATGTAATATTTTATAGATAGAATGCTTGAAACGCCTAAATAAAATAAACACCCCAATCCTACCACACAACTAAAGGTCAGATCCCATTAACCAACACCACCAGAAATAACTTTGCGATCTTTCTGGACCCCACCCTCTAGACTGCTCCCTCCCTAGGAAACCATCCTTGCTTTTACAGGTAGTTTTAGAACACGTGGCGATCTCCCAACAATACATTGCTTGAATGTGCTGGCTTTTGAGATTTACAAACATGGTAATTTACTGTTTGTTGTCTTTGGCAACTTGCTTTTTGTTGAGTGTAAGTTTTTAAGACACATCCACATTGGTGGGTAAGCCAGTGGTTCTTCATCTTCACTGCTGAATAATATACCACAATGCATTTACTTCTTCTCCTGTTCTTGAACATTTAGATTGTTGCCAGTTTCTCTCTGTTGTGAACGATATTGTTCTGAACATTCTCGAACATGTCTGTTCAAGAAATTGCAAAAACTGTTCTAGAATATAGACCCAAAAATGGAATTGCTGGGGGCTTGGTGATATAGCTCAGTTGGTAGAGCACTTACCACGTGAGCACAAGGCCCTGGGTTCAATCCCCAACACCGCAAAAAAAAAAAAAGGAATTGCTGACTCAAAGGGTACATGGATGTTCTGTTTTATAAGATAATAACAGCTGTATTTTCCATAGTGGTGATACCAAATTATACTCCCACTATACGAGAGGTTCTATTGCCTCATAACTGATCATTGCCAGTGCTTGGTAATGTCAGACTTCTAAATTTTTGCCAATTTAGTGGGAGTAAAATAGCTTGTCATTGTGATCCTAATTTACATTTTCCCTGTTACTAATGAGGCCCAGCTTGTTTTCATGTTTTTAGATTGTCTGTCACCTGCCTCCTAATAATTTTAGGCAATTCATTTTGTAGCGCTGCATATCAAACTATTCATCAGCTTCAAATCTTAGGAGGATGGAAAATAATCAAGGGTGCTGGGGCCTCTGAGTTACCACTGGCCTTGTACATGGACATTGCTGTTGACTGGGGTCATGGGGCTCCTCCCCCACTAGACAGCAACCTGCAGACGAGGGATTTGAGCTCAGCTCAAAAGGCGGCCATGTAGAGTCAAAGGGCATCCCACCTTTTTTGATAGTAATTAATCCAGGAATGGAGATGTGCCCCCAGTCTGCCTAAGAGATTCAAAGGGAGGACTACTGATGATTTCTGGAAAAATCTTCCCCTCCTCTCACAAGCAGCAATGGGAAGCCAGGGTCTATTTGCTGTCAGACATGAAAAGGCAGCTATAGATGCACTTGCTTCGAGCAGCCATCTAAGCTCACAAGGAGAACCAATCCCAGAACAAAGTCGTCAGGGTGGAAGGCAGGGCAGACAGAGGGGCCTCTGATCTCATTGCTGACCTGCCACAGGAGCTGCTCAGGGGCTGGGCGCCATTTATGTGAATCAGCACAGCTCCCTGTTGCTCAAGGCCATCTGGGCCTGGTGTTCATTTACCTCCACCAGGAGCATCCTCACACAAGTTATGTGACTTAAAACAAAGGCAGCGGGAACGACGAGTCATGAGTGGCATTCCTGACCCCAGGGAAAGCTGACCAGTAGCAAAAGGTGGGAGATTGCTACACAACTCTGAGGTCCACAATGTCACACGTCAGAGGACAGGTGAGGAACAAGAGGCATGATCCAACGGCAGGGCTGGTGCTCAGGTATCTGGGATGGTGAGCACAGGCCTCGAAAGAGCCCCTCCAGACGGGGTCACTCAGAGTAGCGGTTATGGATTAAATGCCAACAGGGAGCCTCCTCCCAGAGCTGAGGAATCCTCCACGCTCTGGTTTGCTTTCATCTACCTTCTCTCACTCACACAAAGCATTTGGCTCCAAATAGGTCATGGCATTGGTTTCGTGGCTTCCCTTCTTCCAGATGCACACCCTAAAGGAAGGCGTGTGACTCTTCTACTTTGTAGCCTTCTTTCCACCACATGTGCACCTGTAATCCCAGCAGCTCAGAAAGCTGAGATACGATTGTGAGTGCAAAGCCAGCCTCAGCCATGGGGAGGCGCTAAGCAACTCAGCGAGACCCTGTTTCTAAATAAAACACAAAATAGGACTGGGATATGGCTCAGTAGTCGAGGGCCCCTGAGTTCAATCCCTGGTACCAAAAAAGAAAAAAGAAAAAAGAAAGGTGAGCTACTTTTCTACTTGGCAGCCTTCTTTCCACCAGGTGTGATTACTGACATCAACTCCAGTGGGCCCTGAGAGAGAACCTGTCCTCTCTGAGACTCGATTGCATTCTCTGTTACAAGGACAACATTCCAAGACTTGGGAGGATTATGGTGACGTGTCATCAAACCTTGATAAGTGGCTGCCATGAGCATGGGTGCTGTGGGTGAGTCCAGGAGGGCCTGGCCCCCAGCAGGCCTGCTATGGCCAGAGGCTGACTCTTGTCCTTAGAATCCCTTCCAGCAGAGAACAGAGTCCTGTGGCCTAAAAATCCTGGAGTATTTCCTTCTCAGGGAAAAGTAAAACATCTTCAAGTTATATTGTTATGGATAAGGGAGAATCTGAGCAACGTGTATGTCAACTGAAGAACGATGAGCTTATCAAATGATCATCGTAAAACTAGCCCCGAAGCCCTGTTGCAAGCGAAGCTACCGGCTCCATGAACCAGTAAAATGCTCAACTCAGGACGTCGGCGTGAGGAAATCAGCACAGGGTGCTAGGGTTGTCCGTTCATTCCAGAACAAAACAGTATCCACTGTGGAAACACAGGCTCTTCTCTTTTAATAACTGTGTCCACAGACACAAAACAAGAGCTGATATGGCTTTGATACCAAGGCTTAAATTTCAGTGCTGAGAAATGCATCTCATCACAGACTGCAAAGCTAAATGTCATCCAAGAATGACAACAATAAAAATCCAAAGATACAACTAATTTGGAGTAGAACAGATTCCTGGAATCATTTTGTTATTGTTCAGAAAAATTCCAAGAAACAGGTGACACCCCCCAATCACATTATTTCAAATTTTCACATTTTTTAATTTATAAAAGGACCCTAAGCAACAGCACATTCACTTTCAAAAAATGTAGGGACTACAGAAATACGTCATTTTTTTTTTTTTTTTTTGCAGGTGGAAAATATGAAAAACAGATTTGGAGGAAGGAAGGAGTAAGAAGCAAAAGGAAAGGAGACAGGAAACCCAAAGTGAGTCCTGCCAATGCTGAATATTGTTTCTACAAGAAAATGATTTAAAATTGGAAAAGCCAGAACAGAGAAGAGGAAAATGTGAATTCTTATCATTGGCCTCCTTCTTACCATTACCCGCTCTGATGGTGTCTGGGACTACCACCCAGCAGGAGAAACTGTAAACTAAGTCTGATCTTTCCGATACATGCAGTAATGAACTTCATAATGAGCCCACGATAATGGTCTCCTCTTCCTGGAAATTGCAATCTACTTTATTTTTCTAACCAAGGAACATCTGCTGTGGTTTTGAAAGGTTGCTAAGGAAAGGTTATAAAAAGGTGATACAAGGCAAGCGATGTCTTTATTCCCTTCTTCATGGAAAATGTGTGGCACTTGAAATTCAAACCTGTATTTTAAACGTGAAAGTCACTGGAGGCTTTGATTTTTTTTCACCTTCATGAAAGGGCTGTGGATTCGGCTGCTGGGGGTCATGTTTCCTCGTGGGCCATGGTGGCCTGTGATTGTGGCCCCTGGGCTTCTCTAATTGGAGAAGAGCAAAGCTGTTTCCTGGATAGCCACACCCCTCATGGTCCATCTGCCGTTTTGAAGATGCTCATTCAAAATGCTCCAGCTACTTCCCAGCTCTTCCCTCTCTGGTCTGGTCCATGTCCACACTCACCTTATGACTGGAGTCTTGCAATAGCGTCTGAATTCCCCCAATCCCCAAATCCCACTCCCCTTACAGTAGCTAGAGTAACCCTTTCAAAATGACTTCCTATTGTACTTACAACAAAATCCAATGTCGCCAGGCGTGGTGGTGCACGCCTGTAATCCAGGTGACACAGGAGGCTGAGTCAGGAGGATCACGAGTTCAAAGCCAGCCTCAGCAACTTAGCGAGGCCCTAAGCAACTCAGTGAGATCCTGTCTCTAAATAAAATACAAAATAGGGCTGGGGATGTGGCTCAGTGGCCAAGTGCCCCTGAGTTCAATCCCCAGTTCCAAAAAAAAAAAAAAAAAAAAAAAAATCCAATGTCCTTGCCATGGTTGACAGGGCCCTAGGTGACCTGGCTTCCTGCTTTCTTGCCCCCACTTTCCTACATGGAGTTCAGTGCACTCCAGCGATGCCCACCTTCTTACCTATTCGTGGTGACACAAAGTTCATGCCACCTCAAGGCCTTTGCACTAGCTGTTCCCACTCCCTGGAATATTCTTCCACATGAAAGTCAAGCCCTCATTTCTTTCAGATTTCTGCTCAGTATCACCTCTTCAAAATGCTTTCCCTGGGGAAGGTACTGAGGGAGAGATGGGGCAAATCGCATCATGTGCTGTACAAATATAGCATAATGAATGCACTATAGCTGTGTCCAACTCTGATGCGCTAACAAAATTTTTTAAAAGTGCTTTCCCTCACCACCTTATCCAAATCAGATTAATCTCCCAATCACAGTCTATTGCTTTTCCTCTGGATTTTATTCTGTCATCATGATCTAATATTATATTACACATGAATTTATGGATTTGCAAATGGCATAAGTCCCTTGAAGGCAGAGACTCTGTCTTGTTCATTACTAACTTCTTTAGCACCTAGAACAATGCCCAGTCCTGACTAAATATTTGCTGAATGAACCAGTGAGTGAGTGGCTGAGTTACTGAATGGATCTGCCGGTCTCCTAAGAGCTGTAGACCTAGGAGTTACATAATTCAAGCAAATTCCTACTTCTGCAAAGAAAATATTTTAGACCATTATTATAAGAAGGTGGTTGGTTGGATGCTTAGGATGATCCAAATAGCAAAACCCAGTACATCATGAGACATGGAACACTGCCTTCACCTTGCCCTGCCCCATGAGCACACTGTATAAAAGAGCCCTTGGGGAAGGCCAGTGACTGAACCCTTCAGGCAAGGAAGGTTCTGGGCTGCTTGCTACAGACTGAATGTTTGTGTCCCTCCAAAATTCTTATGTTGAAACCCTAACCTCCAATGGGATGGTATCAGGAGATGGGGACTTGGAAAGGGTCAGGATTGAATGAGGTCAGCAGGGTTAAGCACCCATGATGGGATTAGCATCTATAAGAGGAGGAAGAGCTAAGAGCCAGCTTCCTGGACCTGTGAATACACAACATGAAGGCAGCCATCTGCAAACCAGGCAGCAGGCCACCAGCCCCCGAACCTGCTGGAGCCAGGATCCTGGACTCCCCAGCTCCTAGCACTGCAGTTTAAGCCACCAGTTCAGGGTCTTTTGCCAGCCCAAATGGGCCAAGATACTATGACCAAGGATACAACCAGCAGCACACGAGAAGTGTCCTCTGATCCCCAGAGGAAGGTTAGCTACAAGAATTTATAAGCCCCGAGGAAGATGGGGTGAAACCCAGGCAGGCTGTCAGAATTTTCTGTTCTTTTTTTTCCTTCAAGTTTCCAGAACTGAATGCATCACCTAACCACAAACAAAAACAGTGTCAAACACAGTTCCGCTTTACCAAAGCTACTAAGCACCCAAATGAATCTAACTGATATGAAGCATATGGGGTCCAAATCTGCTCAGCAGTCCCTGCACAAGAGCCACTGAACTTGGCACAAAGGAAACACAGATAAAAAGCTATGGGTAGTTTTAATCTATTAATAAAGCCCCAAGTTTAAATTAACAGACGCCTTTGCATTATTCTTTGGCTATACCACCACCTTTATCTGAATTTGCTATTTTTTTAGTTTAGCTTTTGTACATGGCAAGAAATAAACAAAGTAGGACAAGAGGAAGTAAGAGCACAGTGCTCACCATGTCTGTTTCAAAAAGATCTCTTTTCTCTCTGTTCAATGGGACAGATGTTTGCCAAGAGACTCCAGAGATAATGTGCCTCAGGACATTCCCTAAGTTTAAAAAATAACCTGTGAAAATGAGAATATCTATAAAGGCACTTACTTTTCTACACCAAATCCCCCATGTAATTTGATTTGGACTTGACCCCACACTGATTGCTGGTGCTTCTGCATTCATAGTGCATTTCAGTTTTCAAAGCATTTTCATGTAACTTGTTCAGGAGACAAGACAAATATTAGTCCAGGTTACTGATAAAGACAAGGAGCTTCCTGGGCAAAGGGATTGTGGAAGGCCTGCTGCCTTCTGCTGCCCTTTCTGTCTTCATCAAATAATGCTAGGATATTGGCTTTGTCTCTGATTAGGTTATGGGCTATAAGAAGGGAGGGCATATGTCTCACGGTGCTGGCTGCAGGGTAATGACGTTAAAGTGCATGTTGACAGGGCTGGTAAAAAGAACTGGTAAAAAGAGCTGGTAAAAAGAGCCCTGGTTCCGACTCACTGTCTTCGTTTGCACGATTGATGGCAAGCCACTGCGATGATTCCTCATCTGATGAAAACACGTGCTGGATTAAAAGCTGGCACTCATTCACAGGTCGCAGAGCTCATGAACGGTGTGTTCACAGCCCTGCTTCTTTGGCTGCTTCCTTCTGGCCTTACAATCAGGAGCTCTTTACAGATCTCAGGTTGTCAAACCCCCAGTTCTTCCTGCAACGCGATGGAGGTACTGGGCAGCCATAGGCGGCTCTCCTTCCTTCCCCAGTCCGTCCTCCTCACACTGGACCGGATCTTTGCTTTGCTCTGAGGCCACTGTGTGCACAGAGAAGGCAGATGAGGAGACCGAGAAGCAGTATGGAGGGAAACGAGGACTCTGGTGTCTGTGACCTTTGCACAGGAAAGCCCTCTGAAGGCCCTTGCAGGGTCAGGTGTGGATGCCCAGGACTGCCCTACCCAGGGACCACACACAGGGTGACTGAAAACACCGGAAAGGTGTTGCCTGGTAGTTCTGCAGACCACATGTCCAAAACGAAGGGGTCACAGGGCTGTGCTCTCTCCGAAGCTGTAGGGGCAGGTCCTGGCTGGCCTCTTCCAGCTCCTGCTGTCTGCTGGCCAGCTCTGGCACTGCTTGGCTCATGAATGCTCACCCAGTCACATGGCCACCTTCTCCCTGTGTCTCTTCACATCATCTTCCCTCTGCAGGTCTACCTCTGTGCTCAAATTTCCCCTTTTTATAAGGACACTAGTCTTATCAGATTACGGCCCATCCGTATGAATTCATCAACTTCATTACCTCTGTAAAGACCCTACTACCTCTAAATAAGGTCACATTCTGAGGTATTGGAGGAGAAGACTAATGTATCAGGAGACCATGGATTCCTGGCCATGGACGGAGCAGTGCTGGGTACAATGTGTATGAAGAATGTGCTTACGAACCAAGGGCCACTGGCACCCCTGCATGAGTCGCCTCTGGCTTGGGAGGAGTGTTTGCTTGGGTGTTACTGAAGCAGTCCCCCTGCTGAACCAGCTCAGACTCTGGAGGAATCATGGCCATCCATCTCGGTGGCTCCTTCCCTGGGTGCTCTCTGCTGGCAAGAAAAGGCTTGAAGCACCCAGTACCTGCAAGCTGTCAGTTGCCTGATGACCAGGATCATCAACATGGCCTTTCGTGCTTGTATCCACTACTGAGAGAAATGGGGGCAGGTCTAGCAAAGAACCCCAGCTCGGCTCACCTTCCAGGGCAGGCTTCACTGCCTGGAGAATATTTTAGATGTTAATCCATAAGAATGTTAGTTATTTTACTTGCTGAGTTCATGCAAGTTTGCTAAACAAGGCTGATAAGTTTAGTTTGTTCTTAAAACAAATACATGAAGACATTTCAAACATTTCTTGAGTAGCCACATACCACACAAATAAAAATGAAGGGCAACACCTAGCACTGTGGGGTCACCAAAGAAGTTTATAACAAGAATGCAAACTCAGGACTCACCCATAGCAAAACAGTTTTAAAGGTTCCTGTATCCTTCTCTCCAACAAAAGGAGTAAAAAGTAACATGACCAATTACTTCTGCTGTCTTGTATTTGAATACACCACCAGGGTAACTCCATACCATGCAACCACAAGAGTGGGATCCTAAACAGAGTAAGTTATATTCTATGTATGAACAATCTTCCAAAGTACATTCTATTGTCATGTATAACTAAAATTAAAAAAGAAAATAAAATAAAAAGAAAAGCAACAGACCAAATTAAAAAAAAAAAATGTTCTCTTGCAAAAAAAAAAAAAAAAAGAGTAACATAAGCTGCTCCTGGTCTGGAATATTCCTGGGCCCCACCCCAGCCGCTGTACATGCTGGGCTCTTCAATCTCAGCAGCCCTATGACTCTGGCGAGCACTTCCCACCCAAGAGGCCCCCAGGCCCCTCTTGCTCCATGGGGGCTCGTCCTGGCAGCAGAAAACTCAGGGGCCAGGCCCCATTCATGCTTCAGAACCACATTTATCTCCCCAAGGCCCCACATGGGTTGCTATCCTCTGCTCGAAACCCTCCAACTGTTCCCCACTACCATGCAAAGTAGACTCCTGGGCCTTCCTTATATCCTTGTCTACTTTCCAACATCATCTTCTAAGGTTCAGAATATCATTTAACCTGGACTTCTCAGCCTTTCCCCAAATGCTTGCGGGCTCCTCTCTAAGTTTATGGATGCTGTTCTTTTGTGCCAACTCCTCAAAAAGCCCCACAGATCCTCCCTTGGACTCCCTCATGGGCTAGTTCTCCACCCTGGGTCTGAGTGCTGTAGATTCTGTCTTCTCAGGCAGCCGAGTCCCCTGACCCCCACTGGAGCTGTTCATGTGCACATGGCCTGCCTTTGTGGTTGCAAGGAGAGGTGGCAGGAATAGGTCTGGTCAACACTGTTGTCACTCACAGGGCTTGCCCAGGGCATGTACACATGTCTGTTAAATGAATGAAAATAGGAGATGCTGAAAGCTGAATTCTATTCCAATTTTAGACTGCTTTTAAAAAATATCTCATAGATACACAGGAGGACAAAAGTTAAGCTTATTTCAATTCTCTGAAACATAGAAGTTTGCATCTCTTCAGTGCTTGGTGAAGAATTACAGATCGAGGCTTAGGGGAAAGGATTTGTAAAAACTGTAAATCCCTTGGGGTGCACTTTTTCCATATTCATCTCAAAAAGAGAGGAAGACAAACCCAAGAGCATCGCAGAGGGCTCTGGTCCCACAGACTAGCACAAAACAAGGCTATAAAGCAGAGTTGAAAGGCCAGTTCTAAGTTGCATTATTTCTAGGGAAACCTGAGATAGGAAACCCCACACTTTTTGTGACCGAGAAGACAAGAAGAGAATTTCAAGTTGCTGAGAAGCACTTTATCCCTTGACTCTTGGTTTGGTTGTCCCTGACATTCCTGAAATGTGGCATATGTATTCAGGATATGAAATGAATTTGAGATTATGCATTCAGGAAATGAATTGGATTTGGGACCATAAAGCCCATAAAATGCAATTTAACATTTTCTCTCTTTGTATTTATTAGATTCTTTAAAGTTATTTCCTTTTAGACTTCCTTAATGAAACAAAGTGAACTGTATTGGAACAAAAAAATTTATGAGAGCGGGTATTCTCTGAGGAGCAACGATCTATAAGAAAAATCAGTTACATCTCTTTTTTTAAAAATCTGCCTACCATCTTTGGCATCCTGAACGTGTTTGAAGTCCTGACTTCCAGTCCTCATCTTGGCTGTCCTATCTCAATCTTGGGCTCATTATCTTTTAAGGGGAAGCAAGAACACAGCCTGCCTGCCCCTGTTGACTCGGGTCACTGCTCCTAGTCAGAAGGCCTGCAGGGCCCCCAGGAAGAGGGAAGTTGGAGAAGGCTCAGCCTCAAGGATGGCTGGTCTCTCACCTGTGTCAAATATGTCACAGGCCGTGTCCCAGCATTTCCTAGTAATGTGTGTGACCTGCAGACTCTGGCCTTAGCATCTCAAATATCATAGGGACTTCAAAGTTATCAGAGAAATGATCAAGTCCAGCCCACTCTCAGTCTGAACAGACCCAGGCTCAGAGTGAGGAAGCAGAAGTATAAGACCGCCCAAGGCTCATCAGGGGGACATACTTCTCTTTGCAAACAAGTGTACACAGAAGTGCATGAATCCCATTCCCTGGTGTCAATGCTCCTGTCAGGCATTACAGTGTTGGTGTTTAGGCATGGCTTGTGGTGAGCTGAGAGTGGAAGCAGCAGTGACGCAGTGATGGTGGACAAGGACTGCTCTCCAGTGCTCCACCAGACTGAGAATGGCTTGCATGGCTTGCCCAGCCAAGATGGCAGGCCCAGAGCAGGCAGCCACCAGGTGGCTGCTTCCCTGGAAAGACTTCTCACCCCAAATTGCCCAAGACCCACGAAGAGGCATCAGGGAGTAGGGGGAATGTCTTAATGGAACTCAGTGGATGTCCAGAGCCGAGCTGAGAAGAGCAGCCCTGATGGTGTCCGGTTCAGAGCTCAGGCCTTGCTGCATCAGATTTCATGGCTGATGGTGGGGGTGGGGAGGCTTTCCCACTGTGACTAGTTTTCCAGAAAATACAACTGCCTGACATATTTTGGCTTCCAGGACTTTTCAAGCCAGAAGAGAGTGGTGTCACTAAAGTACTCAGGAAAGCCCCCTCTGTGTGTGTCCTCCAGGGCCCCCTCACCCCTGGGGGGCAGGTGTCACTTCCTCTGTCTCCACCCTGACCAGACCCTGGCAGTTTGGTGAGTGTCCGCCCTCAGACTGTCCTCTCTTGCCCTTGTGGTCACTGAGGTTTAACTCTCTGCAGACTGGCCCTCACCACAAGGTCATGAGTCCTGCCCTTCGGTCTCCTGTGGCTGTGAGACTGTGGGACACACCCCCACCCCCAAGCGGAGCTTCCTTCCTGCCGCGGCCTCCTGCGGAGACCCCATTCACTGACAGCACCCCTTCCCTACCGCTGAGGAGGGGAAGGAAAGGCGGGGTTTCCTCCCAGCTCGGCAGCTGAGCCGCCAGCAGAGAAGAGAGCAGAGGGAGGGAGTTCCAGGAGAGCGCCGGCACCCAGTGCAGCTGGGAGGGCCCATCAGGCTGCACCCTGACGCACAGAAGGAACACAGAGTGCTCGGGCCCTGAAAGAAGCGAGTGATCCCAGGCGTGAGGGTGACACAGGAACATGCGCACTTCCGTCAGGTGTTCCAGTGCTCAGAGAATGGGGCGGGGGTGGGGACAGAGGGAGAGAGGGACCGTGTTCCCAGGATGGGCAAAAGCAAACCTCCAGGGCTACTGCTCCAGAAGCCCTCAGGGGTCAAGGGCCACTTCCCCCAGGGTACTAGGGACATAGAGGCAGGCAATGAGCAGCACGCTCCTTGCTCAGGACCCCAGCGCTGGGGGACGGGATGCAGTCTCCCCACTCCCCTGCTCAACCAGTGGGCATCAGGCAGGACAGGCTATGAAGAGCCCCAAGGTGGGAAGCAGCATCCAGGGTTCCAGGAATAAAAGGGACAGGGCAGAGTAGGGCCCACGGCAGGCTGAGGCCAGTCCACTGTGGTTCTCAGCAGAGAGGTGACAGATGGGGCTTGAAGACTGAAAGGACGGCAGGCTGCAGAGGGATGGGGAGATCTGCACTCAGGAAGGGACGCTGGTGGCTGACACCCAGGTGAGGGGCGGGGTGGGGGGAGGGTAAGTGGGGCCTGGCGTCCTCCCCTGCCTCTGGGGCCAGGGCAGGGCTTGGGCCAGTGCTGCGTCAACACTGGCACCGATGTGATGCTGAAGGGGAGCGGGTCTGGCACAGGAGCGCTCCAGCTGCTGGGAGCCAGGCACTGTGCGGTGCCCAACTGGGAGGCTCTGCAGTCGCTGAGAGGGCCAGCGCGGCGCTTCCGAAGTGGCAAATCAGCCGAAGAGATAATTCAATAATCAAAATAATGAATCCTCGGGATTCTGATCCAGACGCTTGTGTTACGGCTCCTGTCATCACAATCACACCCAGCCTATCCATGCCCATTTCAATTCCCTCTTATCTGCCAGTTTATGGAGCCAGAGTTGTTCATGAGAGTGACAGCCAAGGCCACTTGTCAATAAAGCACCTCCCAAAGGACACTTGAGGCAAATGAAGGGGTCTGAGGCCGTGAGGACTCCCCACCAAAATGGCTCATGTGAGCCTTTCGGATCTAGTCTAACTAATCAAATTTTAATGTAGAAATTCACATTCAACTCATTCTCAGACACTGATTAAAAAAAAAAAAAAAAGAGGCCTAAGAGGAGACCTTTGTGACCCCATTGCGAGTCCTCCTTAGGTCCTGAGATTGCTCCACACAGTCTTCCAATTCCTTCCCCTCTTCCCATTTCCAGGAACACGGACCTAGCCAGTCTCCATTGCATAAGCACGTGTGGAATTCCCACTGTCTGCAAACCTGTGTGGCGGGTGCTGTGGGGAGTAGGGAGTGGGCGTGGCTCCTGCCTGTGACGAAGATGACAGAAGCAGCTCACACCCTGGTCTGTCCTCACTGAGGGATAAGCGAAGGGACGAAGGGACGGATGAATGGATTTGAGCACTTCCGTGCACCTAGACCTGCTCAAGACCCCACCCCCTCTAAGGTGCACGGCCCCTGCAGGGTGAGAGTACCCCTGAATGGGGCAGCTGAGGACGAAGTGACAAATGGGGTGCCATTGTGTGGGGTGAGCTGCCATGTTGACGGGCAGCTCGGATCCTCAGGGCCCTCCCCTCGGTCTCCTGCTTTTCTTGTATGTGAAATAGGGATACTTACCTTGCAATGGTATTTTTAGATTTAAATAAGATAATTTTTGTCAAGCTTCTACCATGGGGCCTGGCATTTATGGGCACTCAGTAACTGGCGGGTGTCATGCTGTCCTGGTCACTCCTGCCCCCCAGCTGCCTCCCTCCCCTCAGGAGCTTTACCCAGGCCCTTCTGCCCTCCTGCTGTCTCAGCCAAGGGCTTTATCTTTCTTGTCTTCTCTTCTAGATGGCAAGAAACTCAGGGTCAGCTTCTCCAGGAGTCGGACTGACTCCTGAGTGTGCCTGACTCTCCTGAGTCCTGGGCTTCTCCGGCACATCCAGGCTCTGTTATGCACGTGGTTACAGATGCCTGTGGCTTTTTGGAGGTAATTATGAGTGATGATAATTAGCTGACACTCGCTGTGGGAACACTCTCCCTTTCTGACCCTCACCTCTCCATGCCCCGCCACCCTGTGCCCAGAGGAGCACCATGCATGCAGGCGGAGGACACAGGCTCGCTTCATGATTTTCAAATACTGAGTGGGAAAAAATTACCCACAGAGTCTCCCTGATTCAAACTCTAAAACAGAATTGGAAAACTGAATAAACAATGATCACGTCTCTTGAGAGACACCAGAGTAACTCCGAGAGTTTCAGAATCCCTCATTCCCTGCCCCACTGCCCATGAGTGACCAATTCTTCCCTTTGCTCCGCCAATTTCCCCATTCCAGTAAGGGGCATAAGCGTCCACCCCACTTCTCTATCTAGAAGCCTGGGGTCACCTCTGGTCCCCCCTTTCTTCCCCTCTGCTTCTCATCCCACTGACACTGGAGAGAGCCTGCCTCCATGCCTGCCCACTCCTCTTCCCTGCCCCTGGTTATGCAGACCCTCTCCTGCTTCCCCGCCACCCAGTCGCACACCCCTCCTTCCTGGTTAGACTCCTCCGTGGCCTCCCACTACATAGGGAGGAAACCCCAGCCTCACCCCCAGCCGTGCCTGGCTCAGGGCTCCCCAGGTTCATCACTAGTCCTAGTAACCTGGACACCCCTTGTTGATCCCAAGCCCATCTGAGGTCAGTTGGCACCCCACCCCCACCTCAGCATGCTGAGTCTGCTGTCACTCCTTACTAAACACCAGCAGGCATTCAGCAAGAGTCCACTTCACGTTGGAAGGTAGTTAAACAATGAACTCTTACAAAGCGCCCTTGGGCCTTGGGGGAGGGAGCCTTCTGGGGCATTTAGATGACCAGACTCCAAGGGCTAGGGAGGGCCAGGCCACTCTTCTTTACATACAGCTCCTGGCATGTAACATGCTCAGGCTATGTTTATTGAATGAAGGAAGGAACGAGCGGAGAGAGTCATAGCTGATGGAAGATCTGTACTTACCAGTCCTGGGGTTTAAGCGAGTCATTTAGCCTCCGTCAGATTCATCATGCACAGAAACATCATTCCTCGGCCTCCTAAGGAGGTTGGGAGGACTGAAAAAAGCTTCCCATGACAATGCCCTGAACAGAGGCGAGGTATCGCTGTTCCCACCTGGAATCGGAAGGCTTGCCACACAGCGCACCCAGTGGGGTCTGGCTCTGCCAGGCACAGTTCCGGGCTCCATCCACACTCACTTCAGCCCCCACCATAAGCATAACCACCACCCCATCGCAAAATCCAGATGGCCTCAGCAAGATCTACAGTCTGTCCTCAAAATGCTTTAAAAAAAATTTTTTTAAACACCTAAGAAATGAAAAGAAAATTGCAACATTTTTAAAAACCACTTCATAAAAGCAACTGAGAGGGAGGGGAAAAAGTATTTTAAAAAACTTGGTCATTTTTCTTGCAACTTTCAAAACCTAATGCTTCTTTTTTCAAATTTTTTTTATTTGCTGATGAACCTGTATCTTATTTATTTACATGTGGTGCTGAGAATCAAACCCAGTGCCTCACACATGCTAGGCAAGTGCTCTACCACTGAGCCACAACCCCAGCACCCCCACACTTTTCGCCTGGAAATTTTCCTTGAGGCAGTTTTATACAGTATTCCAACTTTTACAAAGAGAGCCGTCACACGACTTTGTTTTACCTATCAGGTTAATGTGACAATTCACATCTCCAGTAAAACTTCCCACTCTAAATATTCCCATGTGAGAAGAGCAAGAGTAAAACTGAACCGAGCAATCTGAGATTCCCTCTAAATTTTCAGGAATACTTGTTAATTGGATGAAGCGGGCTGCTCACATCCTTTGTGTGGAAACATCTTTGCAATTTGAGGCAGAGTTCTGCGGATAAGAGCCCATTTACCTGCACAAAACTCCATGAAGGAAACACACACACACACACACAGCATCGCATCAGGACATCTTGTCAATTCATTAAAAGCAGAATAACAGACTTTCCTGGCTGTTCTGTTGTATGAAACCAAGAAAGCAGACAGGCACCTTCTCAGCAAGGTGGGTGAGCCAAACAAGGTAGGGGGGACTTGGCTGGAATTTAATACAGGACATTAAAGCAGATCCAGGACTCAGGAGGTTGGATATAATTAAATAAGGAAGAAATCCTGAGTGCCACCACCCCTGCTGCAGCCAGAGTGTTCCCTCTGTGAGCAAAGTGGAGGGACAAGGGAATTAAAAGGAACCCACATTTTTAAGAGGACTGAGGGTGTCTGTGTATGGAGCATTTTGATATCAAAGACACTGCCCAACTAAACTGAAAGGCATGCTGCACAAAATCCTCACAGGGAAAGAAATCACATCTCTCCCAGTGGCAAGTGGAGGACAGAGGGAGGAACCATTTCACTGCTGTGGACCAGGGCTGGCAGCTGGGGGAGCTGAGTCCCAGCAAACCCAGGTTTGGCCCAAAATATAGGACTAGCAAACTCACAGTGCATGACACACAGTGTGCCTAAGTAACCAGGAGAAAATCAAACATGGAGAGGGGTTTACACAGGGGACCCTTGGTTGTGGAAACCCACATGGTTCTTCCCTTCCCCCTCCAATCTGTCTGATTGCGGGCTGGGCGGGAGAGACAGGTCTGGCTGGGAATTTGAAGGTGAGGGTCAGGGGAGCGGGAGAAATTGAGTTTGGAGACTGAACCTGAGACCAGGACACATGTGGTCCACAGGTGACGTACAGGACTAAGAATTGGCTCCTCTGCCAAACGAGTAGAACCTAGGGGAGATCCTGGGTGCAGTCTTCCAGCATGGACCAGCAATTGCTGGGCCCCAGAGGTGCACTGATTTAAAATCTCCAGACTGTTTGGCATTCAGCAAAGAGCTGGGAGCCCACCTGAGCCTAAACCCCACCTTCAGAAGTTCTGCCTATGGGATCACCACCTTCACCCTAGGAACCCCACCCTGAGGATGGAGCAAGTGTCACACTCCAGACCACCCCACCTAACACTGCGAGAAGGGAAGATGAGAATCTTTTGAACTCCAAAAGAAACATTTCTTTAACATTTTATTGAGATCTTCCCCCCCCCATTTTTTTTCTCTAGTTAGTAGTAACCTTAATGGTTTATGGACATTTACACATATTTATATTTGTTTTTTCCTCATTTCCAGTATTTTTGAAACCAGTTATTGTTTCATGGATCAGTTTTTTGAGAACTAAGATGTTTGATTATTATATTTCAGTTTTGTTCTGTATTCTTTAATTTTTTATTTTTCACTTTATATATGTGTTATTTCTCTCACTTATTTGTTTCCCTTCTCTTTCTCTCTTTTCTGCTAACAGTCAATCTCTATTGTTCTCTTATTCACAATTCCTTTAATTTTTTTACTTCTGTCTTCTCTCCTTCTCCCTCATCATCATCACATCCTACATCACATCTGCTCTCTCCCTGTCCACTGTTCAAAATTGTAAACCCTTTTGCAAACCTACTATTTTTATTGTAGTCAATAACTGATCATATCATTTCTCTTTACTGTGACAACATTGTAGAAGTCATAGCAGGAACTATTTGGTTTAATACTGCATATTGTTTGCATTGGTTGTTATTATCTGTCTCCCCCTAAACAGTGAGGTACTGGAAACCTTCAGGGACACTATAAGTCCACAGGGCAGAAACTCTACTGCCTCAGATCCATACTGTTAAATGGGTAGACACACAAACATGAAAAAGCAAGGGAACAAATCACCCCAAACAAACCAAGATACTCAATACAGAATTCATTGACACCACAGTGGAAAAAATGTCAGAGAAGAAGTTTAGAATGTACATAATTAAACTAATCTGTGAGGTAAAAGACAATGTAAGGAATGAAATCAGAGAGAAAATACAGGAAGTGAAAGATCACTTCAATAAAGAGATAGAGAGTCTGAAAAAAATTAAGCAGAAATGCTCAAAATGAAGGAATCAATAAACCAAATTAAAAATCCAATGGAAAGCATCACCAACAGACTAGACCACTTGGAAGACAGAATTTAAGGCAATGAAGATGAAGTATACAATCTTGACAATAAAATTGACCGTGGAGAAATGATGTTAAGAGACCATGACCAGAACTTCCAAGAAATATGGGATAATCTGAAAGACCATATTTAAGATTTATTGAGATAGAAGGAGATACAAATCAAAGGAATGCACAATATTTCAATGAAATAATATCAGAAAATGTCCCAAACCTAAAGAATGAAATAGAAATTCAGATACAGGAGGCTGACAGGACCCCAAATATACAAAATTACAACAGACCCACACCAAGGCACAATATTTTGAAACTGCCTAACATACAGAATAAGGATAGAATTTTAAGGGCTACCAGAGAAAAACAATAGGTCACATTTAGAGGGAACCCAATTCAGATCTCAGCTGATTTCTCAACCGGAACCCTCAAGGCTAGAAAGTAGTGGAAAAATATATATCAAGCTCTGAAAGAAAATGGATGCCAGCCAAGAACACTACACCCAACAAAGTTAAGCTTCAGAACTGATGATGAAATAAAACCTTCCATGATAAACAAAAGTTAAAAGAATTCACAATTAGAGCCTGCACCACAAAGCATACTTAATAAAATAGGTCATGAAGAAGAAATGAAAAGTAAAAGTGAAAACCAGCAAAAGGAGGTGAACTACACTAGAAGAATAGCCAATCAAAGGAGAAACTAATTCAAATTAAAAACCAGAAATAAATCAAAATGACAGGGAATAAAAATCATTTCTCAATAATAACACTGAAAGTAAATGGACTAATCTCATCAATCAAAGACACAAGACTGGCTGATTGGATTAAAAAATAAGACCCAACAATATGTTGTCTCCAAGAGACTCATCTCCTAGGAAAAGACATCCACAGACTGAAGATGAAAGGATGGGAAAAAAAACGTATCATTCATTTGGATTTCATAAACAAGCAAGGGTTTCTATCCTCATATCAGTTAACGCGGACTTCAAGGCAAAGTTAATCAGAAGAGATAAAGTAGGACATTTTATACTGCTTATGGAATCACACATCAGCAATACATAACAGTTGTAAAAATTTATACCCCAAACAATGGAGCATGTATGTACGTCAAACAAACGCTTTCTCAATTTCATGAATCAAATAGACCACAACACAATAATACTGGGTGACTTTACCATACCACTCTCACCACTGGATAAATCCTCCAAAGAAAAACCAAAGAAACTAAAGAACTAAAAAATATAATTAATAGTTTAGACTTGACAGACATACATAGAATATTTCATCCATCAATGACTGAATGCACTTTCTTCTCAGCAGCATCTGGATTCTTCTCTAAAATAGACCATATATTAGGCTACGAAGCAACTCTTAGCAAATACACACACATACTCACACACACACACACACACACACACACACACACACAGAGAGAGAGAGAGAGAGAGATAGAATATCTTGTGCCTCTTGGATCATAATGGACTGAAATTAGAAATCAACAATAAAATAAAAAATAGAAGCTACTCTAATACCCAGAGACTACATAATATGCTACTGAATGATTAATGGATAACAGAAAAGAAATCAGGGATGAAATAAAAAAAATACATAGTTAAATAAGAATAGCAATACAACATATCAAAATCTTTGGGACCCTATGAAGGCAGGTCTAAGAGGAAAGTTCATTGCATTGAATTCATTCATTAGAAAGATAAAGTCACCAAATAAATAACCTAACATTACATCTCAAAGCGCTAGATAAAGAAGAACAAACCAACACCAAAAGCAGTAGGAGATAGGAAATAATTAAAATCAGAGCTGAAATCAATGAAATTGAAACAACAACAAAAACATACAAAAAATCAATGAAAGGAAATTTGGTTCTATAAATAAAATTGATAAACCCTCAACCAAACTAATGAAGAGAAAGAGAGAAAACTCAAGTTACTAAAATTCATGATGAAAAAGGAAATATCATGATGGACACTACTAAAATACAGATGATAATCAGAAGTTATTTTGAAAATTTATACTCTAATAAAATAGAAAATCCTGAAGACATCAATCTTGAAGACAAATTTTTAGAGACATATGACCTACCCAAATTGAATCATGGGGACATAGACTATTTAAAAAGATCAATTTCAAGCAATGAAATTGAAGATACCATCAAAACCTACCAACAACAACAACAAAAAAACCAGAACAAGACAGATTCTCAGTCAAGTTCTACCAGAGGTTCAAAGGTAATAACATCACTACTCCTCCAATTATTCCATGAAATAGAAAAGGAGGGAATCCTTCCAAACCCATTCTGTGAAGCTAGTATCACCCTGATACCAAAATCAGACAAAGACACATCAAGGAAAGAAAACTTCAGGCCAATATCCCTCATGAACATAGATGCAAAAATTCTTAATAAAATATTGGCAAATCACATACAAAAACATATTCAAAGATAGTGCACCATGATCAAGTGGGGTTCATCCCAGGGATGCAAGGTTGGTTCAACATATGGAAATCAATAAACATAATTCATCATATCAATAGACTTAAAGACAAGAATCATATGATTACCTCAATAGTTGCAGAAAAAGCATTTGACAAAATACAGCACCCCTTCATGTTCAAAACACTAGAAAAACTAGGGATAGTAGGAACATATCTCAACACTGTAAAAGCTACATATGTTAAACCCAAGGCCAACGTCATTGTAAACGGAGAAAAATTGAAAGCATTCCCTTTAAAAACTGGAACAAGACAAGGATGCCCTCTTTCACCACTCCTATTCAACATAATCCTTGAAACATTAGCCAGAGCAATTAGAAAGAAATTAAAGGGATAAGAATAGGAAGAGAAGAACTCAAACTATCCCTATTTGCTAATGACATGATTCTATATTTAGAAGACCCAAAAAACTCTACCAGAAAACGTCTAGAACTGATACATGAATTCAAAAAAGCAGCAAGTTATAAAATGAACACCATAAATCAATTGCATTCCTATATATCAGTGATGAATCCACTGAAAGAGAAATCAGGAAAACTATCCTTCACAATAGCCTAAAAAAAAATTGGGGAATCAATCTAACAAAAGAGGTGAAAGACCTGTACAATAAAAACAACAGAAACTAAAGGAAGGGATCGAAGAAGACCTTGGAAGATGGAAAGATCTCTCATACTCCTGGATAGGCAGAATTAATATTGCCAAAATGACTACACTACCAAAAGTGCTATACAGATTTGATGCAATTTCTATTAAAATTCCAGTGATGTTCTCCATAGAAATAGCAAACACAGTCATGAAATTCATTTGGAAAAACAAAAGGCCCAGAATAGCCAAAGCAGTCCTCAGCAAGAAAAGTGAAACAGGAGGCATCACAATACCAGACCTTAAATTATACTACAGAGTGATAGTAACAAAAACAGCATGGTATTGGCACCAAAGCAGACATGAAGATCAACAGTACAGAATAGAAGACACAGAGACAGACCCACGTAAATAAAGTCATCCCATACTAGGCAAAGGCTCCATAAACACATTGGAAAAAAGATAGTCTCTTTAACAAATAGTGCTGGGAAAACTGGAAATTCATATGTAGCAAAATGAAATTAAACCCCTTTCTCTCACCCTGCACAAAACTCAACTCAAAGCCAGTCTCAGTGGTGCACACCTGTAATCCCAGTGGCTAGGGAGGCTGAAGCAGGAGGATTGAGAGTTCAAAGCCAGCCTCAGCAAAAGCAAGGTGCTAAGCAATTTGGTGAGACCATATCTCTAAGTAAAATACAAACTAGGGCTAGGGATGTGGCTCAGTGGTTGAGTGACCCTGAATTCAATCCCCAGTACCAAAAAATAACTATTCAAAGTGGATCAAGGACATAGGCATTAGACCAGAGACCCTGCACCTACTAGAAGAAAAGGTATGCCCAAATCTCCATCAAGTCAGCTTAGGAATGAAATTCCTCAATAAGACTCCTAAAGTGCAAGAAATAAAATCAAGAATCAATAAATGGTATGGTATCAAACTAAAAAGCTTCATCACAACAGAGGAAACAATCAAAATAAGTGAAAAGAGTACCTCCAGAATGGGAGAAAATCTTTGGCACATGCACCTCAGATAGAGCATTAATCTCCAGGATATACAAAGAACTCAAAAAACTTAACACCAAAAAAACAACCCAATCAATAAATGGACTAAGGAACTGAACAGACACTTCACAGAAGAAGAAATACGAATGGTCAACAAATATATGAAAAAAATGTTCAACATCTCTAGCAATTAGAGAAATGCAAATTAAAACTACATGGAGAGGCTGGGAATATAGCTCAGTTGGCAGAGTGCTTGCCTCACATGCACAAGGTCTTGGGTTCAATCTCCAGCACCAAAAAAACAAAACAAAAAACCTACATGGAGATTTCATCTCCCTCTATTCAGAATGGCCATTATCAAGAATACAAACCACAAAAAATGTTGGCGAGGACGTGGAGAAAAAGGTACACTCGTAGATTGCTGATGGGACTGCAAATTGGGGCAACCACTGTGGAAAGCAGGATGGAGATTCCTTAGAACACTTGGAATGGAACCACTATTTGACCCAGTCATCCCACTTCTTGGTCTATACTCAAAGGACTTAAAATCAACATACCACAGTGATACAGCTATATCAATGTTTATAGCAGTTCAATCCACAATAGCTAAGCTATGAAGCCAACCTAGGTGCCCTTCAACAGATAAGTGGATAAAGAAATTGTGGTACATATACACAATGAAATATTACTCAGCCATAAAGAAAAATGAAATTATGGCGTTTGCCAGTAAATAGATGGAACTGGAGACGATCATGCTAAGTGAAATAAGCCAATGCCAAAAACTCAAAGGGCGAATGTGCTCTATGATATGCAAATATGTCTGATATGCTAACAGACAATAATGGGGGAAGGGATAGACATACTTTGGATTAGACAAAGGGGAAAGAAGGGAAGGGAGGGGGAGGGGAATAGGAAAGACAGTAGAATGAACTGGACATAACTTTCCTATATTCATATATGAATACACAATCAGTGTAACTCCACATCATGTACAACCACAGGAATGGGAAGTTATGCTTCATGTGTGTATAATATGTCAGAACACATTCTACTGTCCCGTATAACTAAAAAGAACATACAAATTTTTTTAAAGATCAAAAAATAAATGCAGATGTGTATAATCAGAAAAATGAGAGCTTACACTCTATTTACATATGATCTATCAAAATGTATAAATGCATTCAACTGTAATGTACAACTAATTAGACCAAATAAAATTAAAAATTATAATAAATAAATCAATGCAGGATAACAACTCTTTGCATGCTCTCAAAGCACACAGACTCAGTCAGCTGAAGGAAATTGGCAGGATTGCTGCAGATGCACTAGCTGTGTTAAGATGTCCCACTCTAAGACTCAGAATGCAAACTCTGGGAAGCAGGATGCCCCCCGCCCCTGAGCTGGGAGATAAGCCCATCCAGGCACTTGTGTGACCTTTGAAAAGTAAAACTCACAGAAAAAATGAGACCTTGAGACAAGGTATGAGATCTCATCCATCCTGTGGACAGCCACACTCTACCCACCTAAAGACAGGTAAACACTAAACAGGTAGTGAATATAGAGATGACACTTTATAATCCCGGGGCCTGAAGGGAAGGAGGGCCCAGAATGCGATTCTCCTCCTTGAAGCAGGGTAACACGCTGCAACAGAAGAAGCCTGGTGCTGAGATTTGAACATTAAGCTCTCAAAATACCCCTCAAAGGCTATGCTACTCAGACACCTTGAGCTTCAGACCAGACCTTCTGGCTTCCTGTAGGTGATGCACTTATTCACCAGACACATGGGTTCCACCCTCCCCTAGAATTCATGCAAATTCAGGGTTTCTGGACCCCAGGGGACGTGGATTTCAGATGCAAGAATCCCCAGAGAGAATGTCCTGAGACACTAGCTGGAGTTCAAGTGCAGGAGGAAGCTGGCTCTGTGGGCTCCCGGGGGTAGTCTTCCAGGCCTACAAATTGACCACTGTGAGCAGAGAACATCCAAGACCATCTTCTCCAAACCCAAGCCCGTTTTCCACTCACTGCCCCCCAGAATGCAGAGGCAAGCCAGCTCCCACCTGCAGGTGAGCTCTGGCGGGAAAGAAAAGGGGTGCTGCCTGGGGAAGGTGGGAGGCATGCGTGGAGGGGGCTGGTGCCTTCCCAGACCTCATGGGGCACAACTGGGCAGGCCTGCTCCTGAGAAAGCCTCCACCTCGCCAAGGCAGAGGGAGCAGTCCTCTAGGCCAGCGTCACACCTGGGGTGGTGGAGGAGGTAGGGGGTGCAGCGGAAAGAGGGAACACCTCACCTGCTCCCGAGGTGGCTCTCCAAGGACCTCGGGCTCCTCCAGCTCCTGCCTGCCTCTCCATCCTCTTTCTAATAATAACAATGACAATGACGACTATGAAATTGACAAAAGCCTGGCTCCCAACCAGGGCCGAGCCCGGTGCTTCTGGAAGGTCGTCTGTGGCAGGATAAAAGCTGTGCTCTGAGGCTGGTCCAACTTCTCCTTCGCTAACTAAGGCCCTGGGCAAGTTGGCGCCCAAAGCCGGGGCTGTGAATCATGGCGCCTGGCAGGGCTGCTGTGGGTGCAGGTTCAAGAGCACGGTGCTTGCCGGGATGGAGTAAGGGCATCACTATAGGTTGATATTACTTTTTTCCATCATTTTGGACTTTCTTTAGGTTTGTAAAGAAGCAGGTCCAAGACCCTGAGAAGGTTAATGGTGGATGGGAGACACAAGACCAGGCCTGTGGAACTCCAAAAGCCACCCAGGGTCTGTCCCGGCCTGGGTTGGAATCTAGTCCACCCCAGCAGAGCTGGCCAGCTGACCAGACCACTGCAGTTTTCCCTTTGGTCTCTCTACCCAGTAGTGCGGCCCCCTGCCTGCAATCCTGAGATCATCCTGCAGCCTCTAGGATGAAACCCACACTGACCAGCAAGACGGTCAGGACCAGAGTGTGGGGGAGTTTCTGCATCTCCTATCCCTCAAGGGGGGAGTGGGGTGAGACAGAGCCAAAGGTTTGGAACAAAGACTCAAATTTTGCTCTTTAAACTATACTTGCGGAACCTTCCAGAAGCTGTTGACCTTCCTGAGACTCTCTTTACTTGCAAAATGATGCTAACATTTACCGATGATTTAACTCAGTTGACAGACATGCCACTGTTGTAACCATCCCTCAGCTGTCCCCTGCCATTCTCCCGTGACTTCCTCACCCTGAAATGAGGCCTAGTTCCCCAGCACACCTCATTTCCTCCTGTTCTCTGCCCTTTACGCATCCTGCTCCTTGGACCTTGCCCATGCTCTGCACACCTGCCCCGCTCTACCTCTCTGCCTGGTGAACGTTTCTCTTTTGAGATTCCCTTCCAGCACAACCTGCGATGGGAAGAGCTCCCCTTGCACGCCCTGGGGAGTCCACAGAGCATGAGCCACACACTGCCACCTGCAGACCATGCTACCCATTCCAGAGGTTCCTATCTCCCCACTAGACTGTGTCCCTAGAGAGTGTGATTGGCATCTCCTACCTCTGCACCCCGGTTCCTTGCACCTTGGGGGTCACCCTGCATATTTGGTAATATGAGAATGGAAATATAATATACTATATATAATATATATACATACACTATATATATTAATATAATATATAATATTATATAATTATTATATTATATTATATATACATATATACACAATATATATAATATATAATGTATATTATATTTCCATTCTCTCATGTTAACAAATACGATGTATATATATGATGTAATGTGGAGAATTAAAACACAGAGAAGCAAGGGTCAGAACTGCGGAGTTTCAGAGCTGGAAGGAATACTCACATCCATTTCATCCATTGCCTTCGTTCTTTGGGACAGCATGTCAACCAGAGATCTGCAGACTCTGGGAGAACACAGGCAGGAGGCGCTTTGCCTGGCAAATCCAGTGGAATTGCAACCCCCCAGCAATGGCTGGCTATCCACCATGGCACCCAGTTATGACTCCCTTATCCTCAAGATCTTGCTTCTTTTAGCAGTCACCGAGAAGGCACTGTGACAGTCCCAGAGGCCCAGGATCAACCACTCAATTAACCAATGGAATAACAAGCACCCGGGGTGGAACACAGTAGCCACTTCATTCCAGAGAACATGTCCATAGAGAGTTGTGCCTTTCCAAAAAACAAAAAATCAGAAATAGGTAGATACAGATGTGGATTTTTAATTTCAATTTTGAAAAGATTTGGCCTTTTAAGACTCAGTCACTGGGGCTCTGCACAACTCTGCCAGAGACACAAAATCAATGTGAGAGAAGCAGGTGCTTCAGGAGAGGACAGAAAGAGCCACAATCAGGATGAAAATGAAAACAAGGACCTAACCACATAAATAGATAGGACAGCCTACAGAAACAACATTTTGGCTGAAGTTCAGAAAGGAAATTTTTAAATAAAAGGAAAGATACCAGCAGGACAAAGGAAATCCTATTCCAAACTTCCTTGTGCCTAGACGTCCTCATGGAAGCGTTTCTACACACACACATGCCTCCTGGGGTGAGTACAGCCACTTGCTCAGAGTGGAGCTGCCCACAGAAGACACAGGCTCATTGCTGGGCAATACCTGGGCATGGTGCCTCCTCTAGCTGCAAACCTCCCACTATGCTGCAGCACCCGTCGTTGACTTGGTCTCGGGGCCTCAGGTTTACTTCTAGATCTAAGAGCCAATAAACACAGCATCTATGCCATTTAAAAATGAACCACATTTTCCCACTGATATCACCTCCTCTATCCAGAATTATAATGTAGTAAGCAATTTTCAAAGGAAGGGTTCAGGACACAATTTTGTTATGTTTACACCCCCAAATCCTGGGATGTTTTCATATTTTTTCATTATACAGAACTATCTGGGCAGGTTACCAAAATAAATAAATAAATAAATAAATAAATAAATAAATAAATAAATAATAAATAAATAAAACACCAAGTCATGCCACTTAAAGTCCCCATGTGGCCTCATGTGGCCAGAGCACAAATGCCCACACATATCATGAACATGGAAGCTAAATGGGATGCAAAAGGGCTTGATCCACACCTCCTGAACCACTTTTCTGATCTGTAATTTTGGGAGTAATAATACAAACCATCCACACCGCAGAGGGACTGTAGGGTTAGCTGATAACCATCCTGAAATGACCCAAAGGGTTGAAGTAGGACTCGGCCACGGCCCAGCACCATCATTCCCATGAGCTCACATTCACTTTGATATTTCTCCTGCTGAGGCTTTGTAGAAAAGAAAGCGAACTGAAGAACAGATTTTTATCCAAATTTAAGGGTATTTCTCTTATGAAGATGAACTCCATGGACACATCATGCACTGCCTGGGGCTGGCGGTCAGTGCCACGCATTAGCACTGCTGTCCTGCACAGCATCCCAGCCTCCGGCATCCGTGGGGAGCTGCCTGCAATGCTCACAGAGCACCAGCGGGAGAAAAACAATGTTTCTGAAAAATGAGTTGATTAAAGGAGGTCTGGGAGGGCACGGTTTGTTTTGCTTCTGTGCAACAACCCGCTGGATTTGGTCTGTCCTCAGAAGAAGCACATTAAAAAATGCTGCTCAGAGAGAAAAAATGTGATTAAAAATGAAACCAGGACTGAGATTGTAGCTCAGGGCTGGGGTTGCGGCTCAGTGGTAGAGCGCGTGCCTAGCACATGTGAGGCACTGGGTTCCATTCTCAGCACCGCATATAAACAAGTAAAATAAAGGTCCACTGACAACTAAAAAAATATTTTTAAAAAAATGCAACCAGCATGCTCCGGTGGCCAGGCGCAGGTCTTTCGCTTCCACACGCACTCATCTTCCCCAGATCCACTTCAAGATCCTTAGGTGCCCTAACTCAGGCCTGAGAATGAGTGAAATGCTCATGTTGAGAGCAGAGCTCAGGCAGGTCAGCTGGGGGCCACAGGGCTGTGAAGAGCGTCCATCAGCTTGGAGGCAAAGTCGTCATTTTAAGGAAGTAGCAGCAAATTAAATCCAGATGTGAGAATGTCCTATACACTTGCTAGGTGTCCTCACACTGCTACAGACACTCGAATCAACATCTCCAACTGGCTACGATCAGGGGCTAAGTTTATATCTCCACTGAATTTCTCAGAAAGACTCAAGTCTCAGAACTTAAAGAAGAGGGTGCACTCTCTTGAGTTTTCTTCATGAGAGGGTGGGAATGTCAGGGGCCAAGAACTGATCAAGTTGTGAAATAAAAGGGTTGTCTTGCTTAATCCTCTCGTGGAGATGCACTCTCTGAGGTCACATTTTCTCTACTTCCACATACACTAATGGCGGTTCAGAGACTGGTTATAACCTGGCAGGATGGCAGTGGTCAGGACAGCTCCATTTGTTTGAGATGGAGGTCTTGCTAAGTTGCCTGGTCTTGGCTCCAACTTGCCATCCTCCAACCTCAGCTTCCTGGGTACCTGATATTGCAGGTGTGCCACTGGGCCCTGCTGGGAGTAGTCATTATTAAATGCAGTTTCCCCGTTCACGGTGACCTCCTTCACCAGCACCCTCTGTCAGACAAACACTTCATCTCAGCATGGGGAGCGTGCAGACGCGTTACAGAAAACAGGAGGCCAACTCAGGATGGCAGGATGCTTCAGGAGGAAGCTTGAAGGAGGATGCTTCAGGCCAACTCATTTGTACAGTTAGTCAATTAATATTTACTGAGCCCCTGTGCCAGGCCAGGCACAGGGCTGATTAAAGCAATGAAAAACATTATCTATCGTTGTTGTTCCTGGACTCTGATAAATTGGGAGTGAGCCCGCTGCACTGCGCTAGTTCAACCACAGTGACAAGAATGGTGGGGAGCGACCAGTTTCTGCAAGGGGAAATTCAAAGCACAGGAGGGAAACATCAGGACAGGGCCCGACATGGCTTTTGGAGCCCACAAGCCTCAGCAGAACCTGGAAACAAGATTCTTTCCATGTTTTCATACTTTAAAAACAATGAGATAAGCTAAAAGCAACTTGAACAGCACAATTAAAATGATTCTGTTAAAAGATACAGCAACGTATCCAAGGGCTTCGAGGAAATGCAGAAGCGGGGAGCTCTTTAAGGAACGATGACACCAGCTCAAGGGCCAAGAAGCATAGTCAGTGAGTCACACAGGCCGTGGTTCAGCATCAGAAGGGGAGACGGTCCTGCTGGAACGCAAGACCGAGACAAGAAGGCTCCACTCCCACCACCTGTGCTAGGGGCCATCCTCATCCAGGGGCCTAACTTCTCACCCCCATCCCCGATGGTCACCTTGGCCCACGCCACCCAACACCTCTCACCTGGGCACTACCTGGACTCCTGTTTGCCCTCCTGACACTCCTCCCCTGCATCAGTCGGGGGAAACTTCTGGCACTCAAAAGGGGACCCTGGGGGCAGCTTGAAGAGGGGCTTTTAAGGAAGTGCAGGCAGAATGAAGGGAAACCAAGCAGAGAGTGAAATGTCCAGGGACAGCAACAGCAGGAAGCCCCTGCAGCCCTGGACCAGAGTTGGAGGAGATCACAGGAGCAGGGGAGTGGCCCAGGGTGAACATTCACCTACTGCCAAACTGCTGTCCAAAAGGCAGATGTGGGAATAAATCCCCAACTTCTCCTTCCTCCTTCCCCAGCCCCCTCCTGGTGCTCCCCATTGGCCCAGTCCACCAGGAAGCCAGAGGACCAGTAGGCCAGTGTGCCATCTGCAGAATCAGCAGGCCGAACAGGGTGGGGTGAGACTGGAGAGGCAATATCCTGTGCCCCACTACGAATGTGTTCTCCACCCAGGGCCCAGGGTGATCCTTTCCCAAACGCTGCATGGCTGTTGTCCTACTTACAGTGAAATCCAAACAGCTCCCGAGGCCCTGCCCGCCCAGGCCTCTGACTTCTCCTGTGCTCATCCCAGCTCCGGGGGCCAGCACACTGCCCTTCTTTCATTCCCACTCCAGCCCTCTGCATAGGACACCCCCTGGCACAGCAGGGTTGTCTCATCTGTCACAGCTCAGTCCAAACCATGTCACCTCTTCAGAGAGGACCTCAGGGGTGCTGCAAGGTATATTGACCTGGATTTCTCTTGTGTCCCATTTCTTAATGGCCCTTATGACAAGTTATAATCTTCACTTTGCTTCTTTACTGGTGCAGTGGGACCAGGAGAGAAGCCTCATGCAGGTGGGGACCCGGCTGGCCTTCCTAACACTGTGTTCCTGGCAACTTACACAGTAGTGGGTTACTGGAGAATCCCTGTATTCTCATCAGTGAATCAACTTCTGTAAAATCGGTTGCTGCCTGTGCGTACAGGAATCAGGCCTCACTTCACACAGCAAGACAAGGCAGAGTACTCCTCATGGTGGACGAAGGGCTGCGGAGGCCCAGAAGGGAGCAAGACACTCTGGAGATCCTCCAGCCCACTGCCTTCCATGAAGGCCAGCACCCTCATCCCAGCAGTCTGTGTGGAGGGGAAGAGAGTTCCCCATTGCCCTGGTGTGTGCAGCTCTAGAGGACTCAGCACTGCGTGGTGGATCCGAGGGTGCTGGGTCCTGCAGCCTCATTGGGAAACACCTCCAGCCTAATCCCTGTCTCTCTGAAATGGTCCCTTCTACCACGAACACCATCATTTGCTGCCGAGAGCCTGCCAGGTCCTCTCCTTGCAGGGGCTCAAGGCATGTGACATATTAGAGGGGCCCCTGACCAGCAGGTTCTCTTCACATAAGCCCTGGGTCCTTCTCCTTGGGGGTGCACATGCAGGAACCAGAAAGTGACCACCTGTGGGAGGAGACACTGTCAGGGACCACATGTCACTCACACTTACATCCCTACCTGACCTGGAAAACCGCTCTAATGAAGATAAGTGAATAACTCAGCACACAAAATGTGGCTCTGGCCTGCGAGGAAGCAGAGGAATGAAAACCCTTCTCCTTAACCAAGAGGCTCTGAATTGTGACCACAACCAGAGGACTTGTTGGTAATTGTGGTGGACCAGTGGTCTCCCTTCACAGAACCCAAAGGTATCCTAGAAACAAGGGGCTTCCTGGCTCTACAAACGTGATAACTGAGTGATACTGACCAGCCCTGACCAGCTGCAAGGAACTGCGCCAGAGACAGAGCCGCAGCAAGAAATGCTAACTCTGGAGCTCTCGAAGCCCAGGTGCTATAGCTAAGGCCCATCCTACCACTCAGCCCGAGGAGGAGCCTGGCATCCCCTGCCAGCTGAGGGCAGACCCTGGACAGAGGAGCGCACCGCTTGGAGCTGTCAGTGCTAGAGAATGACTGCACTCTCCCAGGAGAGGAGCCACAATCCTGTAGGCCCAGATCACCCAGGCCTCTAGGATGCCTTCTTTCTCCTCACCCTGACTGTGCTTGGCTTGTCCATCACAGCTCAGTTGGTCCCAGTTCCTGGAAACTTTGGGTTCTGCATTATGTCATCTCTGCCTGCCTGTCCCCACAGGGTCACTGTCACTCCTTAGTTTATAAACTGGCAGCAGCTCCTGAGAGTCCTCAGGCTGAACACCTGCCTTCAGGCATACCCCAGTCCTGGCCCTACCCTCTGATCTTGGCCCCCATCCTTGAACAATTCTCTTTGGGACCCAGTCATGTACCTCTGCTGCTTATAATCCAACAAGAGAAATAAGATATATGATAGGTGGGAAGATAGATCAACAGATGATAGATAGTAACAATTCCAAGCACTGAGTGTTGATATGGTTTGCCTGTGTCCCTCAATCGTTCATGTGTTACAAAACAAGACAAAAATTACCATGGTATTGGCATCAAAATAAGCATGAAGGGCTGGGGATATAGCTCAGTTGGTAGAGTGCTTCTTGCCTTGCATGCACAAGGCCCTGGGTTCCATCCCCAGCCACACACACACACACACACACACACACACACACACACACAAATAGACATGAAAACCAATGGAACAGAATAGTAGATGCAAACAAATCCACATACTTACAGCCATCTGATACAAGACAAAGGTGTCGAAAATGTATTTTGGAGAAACGACGGCCTTTTAAACAAATGATGCTAGGAAAACTGGATAGCTATATGTAGAAAAGTGAAACTAGACTTCTAACTCCCACCCTGCACAAAACTCAAATCAAAATGGAACAAAGACTGATGAATTAGACCAGAAACCTCACAATTGCTAGAAGAAAACACAGGGTCAACACTCCATCATATAGATGCTAGCACTGACTTTCTTAACAAGATCCCCAAAGCACATGAAATAAAGCCAAGAATGAATGAATGAATGAATGAAATCAATAAGAGGGATGCCATTGAACTAAAAAGCTTCTGCACAGCAGAGGAAACAATTAAGAACATGAAGAGCGAGCCTACAGAATGGGAGAAAGTTGTGACCAGCTACTCCTCCAATAGGGGATTAATATCCAAAATACATAAAGAACTCAAAAAACTTAACATCCCCCCAAAACAAATAACCCAATCAATAAATGGGCAAAAGAACTACACAGAAACTTCTCAAAAAAGAAAAACCCCACAAATGGCCAACAAATGTATGAAAACATCTCTAGCGATCAGGGAAATGCAAATTAAAACTGCGCTAATGCTCCGTCTCACTGCTGTCAGGATGGCAACAATCAAGAATACGAACAATAATCAGTGCTGGCGAGGCTGGGGGAGAAAGGAACACTCATCTGTTGTTGGTGGGACTGCTGACTAACACAACCACTCTGTGGAATCTTCACAAAGAGTGTGAAGATTCCTCAACAAACTAGGCAGGAACCACCACATGACCCAGCTGTCCTACTCCCTGGTATTTCCCCAAAAGATCTAGGGTCAGTATGCTATAGTGAAAGCCACTTCAATGTTTAGAGCAGCACAATTCATGATAGCTAAATTATGGAATCAACCCAGATGCTGTCAATAGATGAATAGATTAAGAAATCATGGCATATATACATAATGGAGTTCTTAATCATAAAGAAGAATGAAACTATGGCATTTCTGGTAAATGGATGGAAATGAAGAATATCGTGCTAAGTGAAATAAGCCAAACTCAGAATCTCGAAGGTCAAAAGGTCAAAGTTTTCTCTCATATGTGGAAACTAGAGTAAAATAAAGGAAAGGGGAGGGAAGGATAGGATATCATAAAGATGAAGGGAAGATCAGCAATGTAGAAGGAGATCCAGAGACAGTGAAGGGATGGGAAAGGGAGGCCGTGCAGAGTGAATTCTTAAAGAATCACACCATGTGCTTATATCAGTACATCACAGGGAGCCTCACCTTTATTCATAAGTAAAAAGAACCAATCAAATATAAATAAATAGACAAGTGAAAGGAAGTCTAGTAGAGGAAGGAAAAGGGCGGAGGGGAGGGAGGACGGGAGGGGAAAGAGGGAATCATGAACTGAAATCGAATTCCATGCATGTATGAGTCTGTCAGGATGAACCTAATTGCTGTGTGACTATAAAGCTCCAATTTATAAAATTCTTAAAAAAAAAAAAGTTTATTTGTTACAACTTTGTCCCAGCTCAGAAACACTAAGAACCAGGACCTCTGGGAGAAGACTAAGTCATGAGTGGATCTACCCATTTGTGAACTGACAGATCATCTCAGTTCTGTTATGAAAGTGAGCTCTCTCCTCCTTTCACCATGAGACGTCTCTGCCCAATGATGATGTAGAGGGAAGGCCCTCACCAGATGCAGACCAGCAGCCAAGTAGATGCCAGCGCCATGCCTCCAGAACCATCAGCCAAGTCAACCTCTGTTCTTCAGAAACTAGCATTCAGTTATTGTAACCAAACACATACGAACACAGGTGCTATGAATGCTTTAGGAAGGTGAAAATAAAAAGGCAATAAGGGACTATTGAGAATGGTCAAGTCCACTCACTCCAACTGTAGCCCACTGGCCTCCTGGAGGAGGTGGACGATGCTCTGGTGGTTCTCCCTAGACTAAGTGCACTAGAGGCACCCTCTCCAGGTGGAGGCAGTCAGGTGCTGGCAGCAGGCTTTCCTGGGGAAAGGCAAGTGACCAGGGAAATAATTCTAAGTGTAGGAACGACCCTAACTAAGGTGGAAGGGGCTTCAAGAACGGCTCCTCTGAAGCAGAAGGTCCCAGGCCCGGAAGGTGGGTGGGGCCCTCCAGTGACCAGCCTCTCACTGCGCAACTGGTTTCAAAGCACATAACGATTATTCACTCATAACAGTTCAACCTGTCAATAACTAGCTGTGTATTTCCATGTTACTTTCAAAGGAAAGGAAGGGAAAAGAAGATGACATGACCTCAGGAGACAGACTTGCTTATCTCTAGAAAGGCCTGCATCATACCTCAGGAGATTATCTACATGAAACACAGCACAGCCATCTTTCCATGTTTACACGAAAGAATGAATGGGTCTGTTGAAGTCCCACGTGTATATGCACACACAGAACTTTAGAGCTGGAGATGGACTTTTAGGGGGCAGGGGTTAGTGCTGCCTAGAATAGGAAATAATGCTCTCAATTGAAAAAACATTGTCAGGGCTTCTCATCAGTGTGTTTCAACTTACTGCACAACTTTGTGACTGTTTCTCATCATACAATACTTCTCATCAATAAACAATGCAAAGCAATTTAAAAACTCCAATTAAACTTTTATCTTCAAGATTGGAGAATGAGGAATATATAATATCTATACCTTTCTTGTTGCAATATAGAAATTGTCTATTTTATCTCATAAAAAATTACAGGAAAGCCTGTTCAGGTATATCATCTGAGCCCTGAGACACGGGCACTGTGTGGGTCCTGGTTACGCTCTGAGAAGCTCTCATGTCCACAGATGGCATTATGATCTAAGTGTTAAGACTTTGCTGTTATTTTATACTTTACCCTCAACTGGATTTCTCTTAAAATGGTCCACTTAGAGGGACCTTCAGGATGGTCTGATCCAAGTGGTGGCGTCCCACAGGTAACAGTGGGAGCAGTCGCCTGGTGCAAGTCATAAGCAGGTGCATAAGATGAAAGGAGCCAAGAATCAGTCATGCAGTACCCAGGACTCAGTCTATCACTGTCTAACCAACCACGTGCAGAGAGGCGGAGAAGACACAGGGATGCAACACTGCCCTTCCCCAGGACCTCACGCAGCACCCACCCTTGCTCCCCGCTGAACCTAACGTACCCATCTCTGGTCTCAGATCATTTGTTCTTTTTATCTGCGATGGCATCTCAGACCCCAAACTCAAGCCAGTCCTCTGCCTGGGCCTACTGAGTAGCTGGAACCACAAACACATGCCACCCTACCTAGGTAGGTCATTTTCTCTTAACAGCAACCTGTGACACAGGAGGCTGTCCCTGTCCAGGTGACCCCCCCCATATGTGCCCACAATCTGAGCTCCCTCAACCCCTGGAGAATTCTAATGACTTCTCTTCCTTCTCTTCTTGTGTGTGAGCACAGGCTGACCCGACAAAGGCCTGCTGACTTTGACTCCCAGAGGTGGGAGAATCACTGTGAAATCACAGCAGTCCTCCATGATCACCCTTCCCAGAGTCCAGGTCTCCTTTGACCCGGAGGGGTTAGTGAATCATGCTCACAGGCAAGCCCAGGGCACAGCTGTCCTCTGCACACAGCCCACCCCTCACACACTGGGATTGGGTGAATCCTCTCCTCTGTCGTGCTGGCCTGATAACAAGGCGCCCAGGTGCAAAGGTGAAGGCCTCCTTGCAAGTTCTATTCACACTTTCAGAAATTAGGATCACCTCCTGTGGGCTCAGAAGAGTGAGGCTAGAGTATTATTGAAACTGGATTTTCTGGGAAACACCAAGGAACTTTGGAGAGGGCCAGGGTGAGCCAGGTGGGGTGGCACATGTCCATAATCCTAGCTGCTAAGGAAGGTGAAGCAGGAGGATCACAAGTTCAAAAGCCAACCCCAGCAACTTAGAAAAGCCCTAACCAACTCAGTGAGACCCTGACTCAAAATAGAATAAAGGGAGGCCCCCTCTGGGGATGTGGCTTAGTGGTTAGGCCCCTGGGTTCGATACCCAGCATGAATTAAAAAAAAAGAGAGAGAAAGAAAGAAAGAGAGAGAAAGAGAGAAAGAGAGAGACAGAGAGAGAAAGAGAGAGAGAGAGAGAGAGAGAGAGAGAGAGAGAGAGAGAGAGAGAAAGGGGCAAATCCCACACCATGGTGCCCCTCTTAAGGGCATTCCCAGTGTGTGAGGGAGGACCTTGGACTCCCTTTGCTGGGGATGGAATGTGTGGAACCAATTTCCCAAAGATAATGAGATCCAATTGAAAATATGAGCATGATAAAAAATAAAATAAAATAAAAAACTTTAGACATGTAAGATAGGCACACCCTTAACACTGGACTAAGAATGTGCTAATGGCGGTGCTAAGAGCCATGCACACCTGTGCTTGCTGAGTCCCAAAGGCCTCCTACAAGGTAAGGGCTGTGTCCCCAGTTCCCAGAAGAGGGAAGTGGATGCAGAGGAGTTAAGAAATCTGCCCAGGATCACTCAGCTGGTTAATAGCAGAGCTGGGACCTGAACCCAAAGGTTGAGTTGCAGAGTCTATGCTCTCAGACCAGAATGCCGTGCTGCTTCTCTAACAGGTGGATCACAGGTGGGGGTGACCAGGAGGAGAGATCTCCAGCCATTGCAGCTAGATGACACTGAGTCTCCTCAGAGACCTCTGCTTGGTTCCACTGAGAAGGAGGGTCATGGATCTCACTCATTTGGGAGAGCCTTCACATAATTCATATATATATATATGTACATATATGTATATATGTATTTATATATATATTACACAAACTGCATATCATAAAAATACTATGACTATCTATAGATAGAGAATTAGAGAATTGACTTCACATAGCAAATTGGTCTTGAAATGGTATGGAAACAACCTTCCATCTTAAATTTTCTTAGGACATTTATTAAATTATTGCATATCATGGATATTTGCCCAGCATTTACGAAGTCCCAGATGCTATTCTAAGTGTAAGAGAAACAAAGAGGAATGTCCCAGCACTGATATTCAGAGAGGTAACAAGAGTGGCATTTAGACAGCAGGACCAGCTACAGTCTGAATTCGTGGTTTCCTTCTAGAAATAGTGCAGGGATGTCCTTCGACCCTCATGTATGGACAAGGCTGGCAAAAGCCAATCCAATCAGAGCATGTACCATCCACTGCCCAGGAAGTGACTTCCAGCAAAAATGATCCGGAGTGCGGGTGAAATCCAGTGGGGTTACAAGTGTTCATTTTGTTCTTGTGCTTCAACTGCATATGTTACCAAATGATACATGATAAAACACTTTAATCCATAATTGTCCAATTTTTCTTAATCATGATTGCTTCTACATAGAGGTTACTAAAGACTTAATGTGCTGTCAATTCCTAAACCCATGTTTAATGCAAAGTTCTCTGATGATGAGTTCCTAAATTAGGAACTTCTTATTAATCAGGATGTGCTGAACTGTTTAATTACCTAGTATTTATGCACTAAAGACAAACTGATTTAAATAGACAGATATATTAACTCAACAGCAAAGGGTATTTAATTAAATCTGCTAGGATAAAAAAACACAATACCAAAACACAATAGGAAATTGTTAATTATTCTGTATATGTCAAAAGAAAGTGAACATACAACTATCTGACAAAACTCTAAAACATGCTAATAAAAAAAGTGGGAAAAGCTTTTCTTTTGTTCCTTTTCTTGTTTTTCATTTTGTTCATTTTTTTTGCTCCTATAATACAAATAATTCACAACATCCAGGAGGCAAATGACAGTATTATGGCTTCCTGAAAGTAAATAAACATAAGAGCTTCAGGACCATAGGTCTGAAACAGAAAAATCCCAAAGAATCATTTGAATTTTATGTGTACTGCAATCCATTTTGGCCAACAATGTCTTATAAGGATCATTTAGTCAAATTAACTCTTTTTAAAAATATGGGTACGTTTAAAAGAAATGTGTGTAGAGAGAGAGAGAGAGAGAGAAGGAAAAAGAAACATCTCCAATGTAAGATAAGGAAAACAAAACCCAGATGGTCTTAGAGCATTTCTACATTTGAGATTCATGGGAATATGATAAGAAAATCAACACTGCTAATGGAGTATTGGTGGAATCTTTAGGTTTTCTCTCTAAGATCACATGGTGTACATAGAGACAGTTTTGCTTCCTCCTTTCCTACCTGGAAACCTTCCATTTCCTTTTCTTGGTTGAATTTCTCTGGCTAGGACTTCCAGTACTGTGGTGGATAGAAATGGTGAGAGTGGGCTTCATTGTCCTGCTCCTGATCTTAAGGGACTAGTGTTTCAAGTTTGACCACTGAGTGGGCTATAGGCTTGTCACATTTGTCCTGTATTGAGTTGAGGTACTTTCCTTCAACACCTCATTTGCTGAGTGTTATTATCATGAAAAGATGTCGTATTTGGTCAGATTCCTTTTCTGTTCATATGAACATCGTATCATTTTTGTCCTTTGCTCTTAATGTGGTATATTACATTGATTGATTTGTGAATATGGAACCAACCTTGCATTCTAGGGATAAATCCTACGTGCTCATGGTACAGGATCTGCTGGATTCAGTTTGCTGGTTGGATTTTTGAGAATTCTTGCATTTATGTTCATGAGGAATATTGCTCTGTGATTCTTTTCTTGCAGCATCATTGTCTGACTTTGACATCAGGGTAATATTGGCCTTGTACAATGTGTTTTGAAGTACTCCTTCCTCTTCAACTTTTTGAAAGAGTTTGAGGAAAAATTGGTGTTAGTTTTTTTAAAAAACACTTTTTTGGTTGTAGATGGACACAATACCTTTATTTTTATGTAGTGCTGAGGATCGGATCCAGTGCCTCACACGTGCTAGGCAAGCTATAACTCCAGCCCTGGTGTCAGTTTTTCTTTAAGTGTCTGACAGAGTTCAGTAGTGAAGCTATTAGGACCTGGGCTTTTCTTTGATGGGAGACTTTGACCACAAGGGATTAGTCTCCTAAACACATCAAGGAACTCAAGCAGTGCCATAGGAAGAAAATAATTAACCCTCTTCAAATATGGGCATAGAACCAGAACAGACAACTGGTATGAAGAAATGTTTGATACCACTAATCAGGGAAATGCAAATTAAAACCACACAGCTGTTAGAATGGCTATTCAAAAGACAAAAAGATAAGTGTGGAGAGGATCTGAGAGAAGGCAATCCTTGCACTTGGTGGGAATGTAAATTAGAACAGTCATTAAGGAAAGCAGTATGGGGGATCCTCAAAACATTAAAAGTATAACTACCCATAGGATCCAGCAATTCCACTACTGGGAACACAGCCAAAGGTCATGAAATTGGTATGTCAAAGAGATAATTGTACTCTCATGTTCATTGTAGCATTATTTACAATAGCCAAGATCTGCAATCAAGCTAAGTATCCATCAAAGGTGAATAAACGAAGAAAATAACTCTCTCTCTCTCTCTCTCTCTCTCACACACACACACACACACACACACACACGCCAGAACACTGTTCTGCGTTTAAAAAGAAATAGATCTTGTAATTTGGGACCACATGGATGAACCTGGAGAACACTATGTTTAGTGAAATAAGCCAGGCACACTAAGACAATTACCTCTACCTCTCACTTATATCTGGACTTTAAAAAGTCAAACTCAAAGAAGTTCAGGATAGAATAATGACTTCCAAGGACCAAGGGCAGCAGGATTGAAGAGATGTTGGTCAAAGGATACCAAGTTTTAGCTAGACAGGAAGAATAAGTTCAAAAGATATATAGTACCCATAGTGACAATAATTAATAACAGTATATTATATTCTTGAAAGTTGGTACAGGGTAGATTTAATTGTTCCCACTACAAGACAACGCTCAGTAAACAAGATTACGCACATGCCACACAGCTGACCTAACCATCCCACCATTTGGTGTATGCATACTTATCAAAATACCATGTTGTGCATCATAAATGTGTAGTTGTTAATTTAAAAAGTGAATGCATGCCAGGCGCGGTGGCGCACGCCTGTAATCCCAGCGGCTGAGGCAGGAGGATCGCGAGTTCAAAGCCAGCCTCAGCAACTTAGCGAGGCCCTAAGCAACTCAGTGAGACCCTGTCTCTAAATAAAATACAAAATAGGGCTGGGGATGTGGCTCAGTGGCCCAGTGGCCCTGACGTCAATCCCTGGTTCAAAAAAAACAAGTGAATGCAACTCTTTAAATGAATCACAGGTTTTCAGAAGAACCAATACCTTGTTTGTTTTTCAAAGCACGGTGCTTTGAAAATACTTGATTCAGAAAAGCCACAGAGCAGCATGGTCCGCGTGGCTCTGCAGCATGCACTGCCCATCATTGCCTTCAGGTAGAAACCCGCTGGCTCTGATTTCTTCTGCACTGATTCAGTAAATGCTGGAGGACTTCAAACAATCCTGAGAGCAAAGCTCTTCTTTGTATCTCCCCGTAAGGACCGCATAAGTGCCTCTCCAATTAGACCCTTCATTACTATTCTGTAGTCAGTGTGACACACATGCTTCCCAGACACAAGGTTTCAATCACCTGTCACAGAAAGAGTACCATCTCTTACTAAAGGATTAAAAGGGGAAAATCACCTCTAACTTGATTTAAAAGAAGAATCACAAGACATGTGGATTCTGGCTTAAGTGGAGTATATTAAAATTGTGTTTTCTCAGCCCAGTCCCTAAAGTCAGCCTCTGCTCCCCTCTGCTCCACTCAATTGCGAGGTCAAGCAGCACAGTCTGAGGTCCCACACCTGGTCAGGGAGTGAATGTCTGTCACTATGCAAAGGACCCATCACAGTTCCACAGCATGGCTCTCTGGAAGGTTCCATGGTGTCCAGGCCCTAAGTGTCCTCCCAGGCTGATTGGGTACCAGCCTTGGGCATGCATTTCTGTCCCACAGCTGGATCCTGCAGCCACAATGTCTACCACAGGGGCCCATGGGGCCTGCTCAGGCTGTGGCACATCTGGAAGAGAAGACAGGCTGCACCAGGCCTTTTGCCCAGAGGCTCGTTCACCCGTGGCAGAGTGAGCTGCTCTTCCTATTCCCAGGCAGACGGCCACCTCACTTGTAGGAGCCACACACACACTCTTGAGAAAATAAAAGCAAAACACCTGAGTTTCACCAGGTGCCAGTTACTGTGCCTGGCACTTGACCTACGGCCTTATACTGGACTTTTAGGAGAAGCCAGGAAGGAAGGAGCATCAGATCACCTGTTTCCAGACCAAGGAGTGAAGACTGGCTCCCTGCACCTGGCAGAAAATACTGCCAGCAACAGCCCCGAGGGCATTTTCAAATGCAGACGCAATCGACCTGTATTCCATCCCCTCTTGCTCTGCTTTCTGCTCGGCTTTCAAGGCAATCATATGCTTAGCAAAGTAGGCTTGGTTTCTTCACAGAGGCAGCTATTCCCCAGCTATTTTGAGGCTTCAAACTCTTAATTTTAGCCAGTTTGCTCCAGAGATCATTTCTTCTTTCCTAGACACATGGCATTAGCCAGTGTAAACCACTCTGCAATGACTAGCATTCCTGCAAAGACCAGCCCTGCAATGTAAATTCTGTTTTCTTGGGGGAACCTTGGGGAAGGGGGCAGCAGGCATGTCTGGAGCGGGTAGAGGTGGAGGTCCTTAAGAGGAGGCTTGGAGGCCAGAAACCAGCCCACCCACAAATCACTGGGAAAATGTCAGCCGAGAACCATTCAGAGCAAAGTTCTGCCCAAGTCCTGCCCGTGTGCTCACTAACAAACACATCTTCCTGCCTCCCCACTGTGGAGACAGCATCTAAATACAGGCTCCTGAACCTTCTCCTGACCGGCCAAAGGAAAAGCCGGGGGTGGAGCACAAGCTTCTGAGATTTAAATGAAGTCCTGTGAATTCCAAAGATCACAGACCCACTCTGCACTGGGGGCTGGAATGGACCCAGGATGACAGAAAGGAAAAAGCCACCTTTCAACCTCCAGCCTTCACACCTCTGGAGGAGACAGAGCTGGTCACCTAGCAAGAGCTACCAGAGGTGACAGGTCCCATCTCAACCAGCATTGTAGGTGCTGTCTGATGGGCCCCCAAAGCCTAATGAATCTGTCAGGTGCCAAACGTTATGGGCCCAACCCAGTCTGAAAGTTCCCATAACGCATTGCGCAGACTTACTGCTCAAGGGCTGCCCTGTTCGCTCACTTTCTAAAACATTTTCTTTTACCTCTTACCCAGTTTCTTCCACTGGATTGATGAACTGCAGATCTACACACAGTGTTAATATAGCTAATTTTAAAATTTCTTAGTAATTTCTGAGAGCATCAATAAACACATTCAGGATATTTTTCTGAAGTTCCCGTATCTTAAAATACTTCTGTTTCAAACCATACAAATAATGCTGTAGAACACTCACAATTCTACGGCTCCAATAGAACTCTAATTTTGCTGCATTTTCTTTTCTAGTCTTTTCTCATCTGCTTTTCTTTTGGCATGATTTTGGTCAATTAACAATATCTAAAGTTTATAGCATTTTTAAATCAACATACCATCGGGAGCATTTTGCAAGTTATTAACTAATCTTTCTTATTAGTTTTATGACTACATAACAGTTCACAAAGTCAATATATCATAATTTACTTAATCATTCTTCTATTGTTAAGACATGCAATTTGGGTTCTTTTCAGTTTTTGAAAAGTATATGTAATAGCATTTTAAATTTGTGCATTTCCTGCTCTTAGAATTCCAGACGTTGGCTCATCTAAGGAAAGGGAATTCATTGAAAGAAAGCAGCATATCAGACAAGTTTCTGGCTTTGATGAACCATATTCTTCATAGGATGGCACCACCTGGGTCATCATCTACTGGACACCTCCTATGTCCCCAGGTTCATGCAAACCTCAAGCTACACACTTCAAAGTGTCGTCTCCATTTTGCAAAGGCCACATGCCCAAGGTTGCATAGCTAGTAAGCGAAGGGCACCTGGCTGTTAAGGTAAGAGGAAGGAGGGAGAGAAACGTCAAGACCCCTATGGTAGACAGTAGAGATATTTGCCCAAATTCCCATGCCAGCCCCACTTCCAAGCATCTGGATGACTGAGCTTTGGCCCCTGTGGCTGGGTAGTGCCATCAGACCAGTTCTGGCCACTGAGCTCTGAATGGCTGTAATGGGAGTCCCTTCCAGGTCAGAGCATCTCCTTGCTAGGGCAAGATCCTCTGGAAAGCTCCCTCTGCCACAATGACTTTGAGCATTTGAGGTAACAGTTGTTCTCTCAGCCTGGGGCTCAGAGTACAGAGCTGTAGAGCAGAATCCTGGCCAATATGCAGTGGTCAAATAACTTGAGCAAGAAGTAGACTTGTATTTTGCTAAGTCACTGAGACTCTGAGTTGTTTGTTCCACAGCACAACCTAACCTCTCCTGCCTGATCCCTTTTGACTCCAAAATCACTGTGCATAGGCTCGCCCTACATGTGGCCAACTTCCTTCATGAGATGATCTGAGGGGTACCTAGGGCTTACTGCCCAAAAATGATGCCTGCAATACGTACTGAGAAAGACCTTCACTTGGGAGAAGAGCTCTGGAGGGTGCCAGGGTGTCCAGTCCTGTCAGTCACACCTTTACAGGGCAGCACTTTGGTGGGCTGTGTCTGGGGACAGGGTGAAGAAAGGTTTAGGGCCCTAAGTGCTCACCAGAGAGAGGTGAGTGCCCAGCAGAGCTCCGGAGTAGAGATGCTGGGCATCTGAGCAGTTGCCTGAGTGTCCAGATTCATCTACCCAACAATGTTGCCTTTGGCCACCTAATCCCAGAAAGATGTGATTGTCATTCACACTGAGAAATACCACTCCCTGCAAAGGTGACCTCAGGGGAGGGAGAGCTGGGCTGCAGAGCCTTCCTTCAGGCTCAGATGCAAGTGCTGCCATTTTCCAGTTAACAATGACCTGGGTCTTCTGCCATATCTGAGCCTTGAGTTTCTCATTCATCTAATGGGAATCAAAACCAATGTCATAGGATGCCAGGCTACTTAAAACAGTAGGTCCTCAATAAATTGTATCTATATGTCAAGCAAGCATCCTCCTAGGTTCATCCTCTCCACAAAACAGAAAGCTCAGTGGAGACTAGTCCTTCAGTAAAAGAAAAAGAAGGTCACAGAGAGCCAGGCCTCCTTCTATCCCTACGGTGGGGCTAGGGATGGACCCAGGGCCTGCACATACTCAGCAGGTGCTCTACCCCGAGCCACACTCTAGCCCAGTCTGCTTCTGAGCCTTAGACAGTCATTCTGAAAACATGCTTTGTCCTTGGGGGCCACAGAGGCAAGGCGTGCCTTGCTATGAGAACAGTTGTCTAAGGGGACACATTACTGGCTACAGTACCGTACAATGCCACATCACTTACAACCCTCAAGAAAAGTGCTTCCTCACTGGGCAGGCAGGACCAGTGTCTATCTGCAGCAGGTCCACTCCAAAGAGGTGAGGCAGGAAAGAGCAAGGAGGCTGAAGGCTGTCTATACAGCCTCTACCCTGGCAACCCACTTAGCCAGAGTGACTGAAAGCATGACAAGAGGTGGAGCCATTACCAGCCCCGTTACCACACTGTCCAGAGTCAGATGCTCCTGGCCACCCCTGGGATTTACAATCCCCTGCAGGAATTGGCTCAGAGACTGACAGGAGCAAACTGTGCCTTAGCCTCCCTCCAACAAAGCTTCCTGCGTGTTCCGGGCTTTCCTCCCACTCCTTCACCTGGCTTTGCCCTCCACGCTCCGTGACTGGGGTGGTTAGATGCCTTCTTACAGCAGTGATTTTCCAAATGTTCTGGAATATTAATAACCTATCCTTGTTTTTCTGATGTGACATTTTTTCCTCCCATCCTTAAAGTGCTATATAGCACACAATTATTCCATAGGATTAAAAACCTTCCAGGATTTGTTGGAAATAGCCCCCAAATGGAAACAACCCCAGTGTCCATCAGCTGATGAATGGATAAACATAAGGTGGCAGATCCATAGAAGAGAATAGTAGGCAGCCGTAAAAAAGAATGAGCACCAATCCTGATACACAAGGATGGGCCTTGAGAACATGCTGCGTGAGGGAAGCCACACACAAAAGGCCACGAAACGGATGACTTCATTCACGTGAAGCATCCGGGACAGAGACATATCTAGAGACAGAAAATGGAGGAGTGGTTTCCCAGAGCGGAGGGTAGCATACAGGGAGTGGGTGCTGGTGGGCACAGGAGTTCTTTTTGTTCTGACTTAGGTAGCGGTGAGAGTTGCCACTGAATATATTAAAAGTCACTGAATTATGTACCTTAAAAGATACCACCATATCTTGTGGTATGTGAATTAAATCTCCATAAAGTCATTGTAAAATGACTTTACTCTCTTACTGAGGGAGAATTCTGTGATGTCCCTTGAAATAAGTGGAAGCGTTCAGGGGGTATTTCCAAATCAGAGACAGGACCAGGCCTTACATGGCTTGCGAACTCAAACGGGAGAAGCAGGCTGTGTGCAAAGCAACGGGCTGGGGTGGGGAGACTTGGGCCACCTGGAAAACCAGCGAGTCCAGAGAAAGCAGCCACTGCACAGCCTCCCACCCCCAACTGCTGCCCCTTGGGCCGAGCTTTGCCAGATTTTCACACTTTCCAGGGAAAACAAAAACACTTGAGCTTTAGTTGAAACTTCCTGTTTTTATCAGCTTTTTTGCTACTGTGACTATAGACCTGACCAGCACAACTGGAAAGGAGGAGAAGTTTGTCTGAAGGCTCAGATTTCAGAGGTCTTCATCTACAGAAGGCTGGCTCCATTCCTTGGGGCTCCAGCTGAGGCAGAACATCATGGAGGAAGAGTGTGGCAGAGGGAAGCAGCTCGCATAGTGACCCAGAAGCAGAGAGAGTCCACTTGCCAGATACAAAATACATACCCAAAGCCAGGCCCCAATTCCCACCTCCTGACCCCACACCCACCACTTCAGTCACCACTCAGTTAACCCCTATCAGGGGATTAAATCACTGATTGGGTTAAGACTCTCAACCCTATCATTTCTCCTCTGAACCTCCATGCACTGTCTCACACGTGGGCTTCTGAGGGACACCTCACATGCAAACCAGAACACTTCTCTAATTTGGTTATAGCAACTAGTTCCATTTTCTTTTCAGTAACACATGAGTGACCTCTGCTTTTTATTGCTCACCCAACAAACATTTCCCAATGCCTCCAGTGTGTCCACTTGGTCCTAAGCTCTGGCAACACGGCAATGACCGTGTCCTCAGGACAGGCTCTCATTCTTTCAACAGGGAAGGTGCTATCAGGGAGGGATGGCACAGTGCTGTCTCACAGGTGTGGGGCCTGAGGCCCTGAATTGCCATGGGAACTGTCACTGCCGGCAGATGCATTCACTCAGGTAGAGGGGCTTGTCCTCAGAGGGGTGGCCATGGATCAGACCAGAGCAGAATAAACTCACAGGCTGCTGGCCAATCCAATGGGTGTTCTCTTCCCCACTCTCCCTAGACACCCCAGGTAGACCTCTGGAAAGACAGGGAGGGAGGCACAGAGGTTCCCACCTGCAGGGATAGAATACCTTCGAGCAGCCTGTCTTAACAAGAGCCTCGTGACATCTCAAAGAAGACCACACTTGGGAGATTTCTATTTTTCCTCCACTCCCCTGCTAAACAGAATAGCTCTAACTATCCAGATGCCATGCTTCAATCCAGCTCCCCTGGGGCAGAAGGGGTCTCAGTAGCCTGTTTTATTTCCAGTCACAATTCTTGTGGTTTCTGGGGAAATGCCTTCGTGGGGGGAGGTTACTGTTTCCATGCTCTGGGGGATTTTTACTGCATTCTCTGATCTTCTGTCCCCCAGAAGTGTGTTGCTGAAACAATTCTCAGAGGCTCTCACAAGTAACGGTGAGTCAGGACCTCAGATTGACATGTGGTGTATTGGTTTCAAAGTGGGCACCTTGATGTCCTTGGACTTATGACAAGTTAGGTATAATTTGAAACTGCCATAGTCTAAAATTAATGGCACAACAGGAAAACCAAATATGTTTGTGCTTTTCTAAATAAAAAAATAAGTCCTTTTTGTTCATTGGTCCAACCCGGTAACCAATCCTTAAAATGTAAAAAAAACAAAAAAACACTGCTTTTTAGTATTCAATATGGTAGATGAGATGGCTGGGAATTATTTGCTGCTCCTGCCATTGTGAGAAAAATTCTAATTGCCTTCCCCTTGAATCTGGGCTGGTCTTAGTGACTTCCATTATCAGGAGAACATTCTGGAACCCCCAAGCTTAGCTCATAAGAAGCCTTGCAGCTTTAGCCTGGGCTTCTTTGGGATGCCAGCTTTGGAGGCCACGAGGAGAGGCCAAATGGCCAGCCTCCAGCTGCCCCAGACCCAGGAGGAGTCAGACGTGAGTGAAGAGCCAAGGACAAGAAGACTGGGCCCAGCTGACATCAGAGATAGCCCACAGCAAACAGCCCAACCAAAAACCACCTGCTGAACCAGGTTGACCCAAACAATCAGGAGACAGCAGACAAAATTTGTAGCTGCCAAGTTTTGAGGTGGTTTCAAAACAATCATGAATAATTGATTTAAAAAATAATCAATACTGGCCACTAAGCATCAAGGTGGTTTATTAGATAATAATAGATAATTAAAGTAGCAGAAAAAGAGAATGTGATTATTTTTTATAAACCTTCATCTACATCAGAAGGAGAAAATAGTGAATTTGAACAAATGATACTTTCACATACATTTGCCCTAAAATCTACTTCATATATCACAGGTGTAAACTGAAGAGGTGATTATTAAATCAGTCAATAATATCTATTGGGTACTCACTGTGTACAAAACTAAGAAGTGGAATATCTAACTAAAAGCAAAATGTAACAATTCCTGGTCCAAACAAACTATGAAAGTATGAAATATGGCTATTAACGAGAGGAGCAGAAAAGAGTGAAGAATTTCCCAAAGCCCTGAGGCAAAAAGTCCTATTCAGCGCTTACAATTTAGGTCAAAGTTATCAAAGTACAAGTGTTCCCCTCAAGGCTCCACAGCCGTTAACCCCTCTGGTGAAGAGTTGAGGGGTCACCAAACATGGCTACCAACATGCAAATGCAAACCAGCAAGGCTCTGGGCTCCAGAGACAACTTCCAGCTTCCCTGCCTGGGCCTCAGTCCAAACGCAGAGGAGGCAACACAAACAGCAGGCGGATGGCTTCCATTTTCTTATGTCCCCAGGTCTTTGCTCTCCCGACTAAGTGTATCCCATGGAAGGATCTAGTTTCCAGCTGTCTCGCATACTCTTGAGTGTGTGTCTGCACATCTGTCAATGAATGTAATAAACGTGCTGTAATAAAATATGCATGGACTTACTTGAACTCTGATGGCATAGAATCTCTCTGAAACTGCTACCTAGCAGCAATTATCTTTAAGAGCTTTCGGGAAATTTCTTTAGTAATGAAATGGGACCATTTTCCTCTCAATAATTCTGTGAGGGTCACAGTTAAACACCTAAAACAGCACTGACCTCGTCTGTGCACCCAACACCAGTGCTTCAATCCGGGCATCTGCAGCTTGACCACACGCCGTCTTTGCCAGGCCCTGCAGGCTGGGGCCGCAGGGCACAGTGAGCACACACGTAAGGGAAGACTAACAGACACAATGGGTCCTGTTTCTGAGAAGGACAGTGCAAAGCAAGGATGTGCCAAATCCTCCAAAGTGGCTCTCAGAGAGCTCTTCGGAGTCCAGCAATACAGACTTTCTTTCCCTAACCAGAAAGTCCCGGAAATCTGCATCTTGTGAGTAATGTCTGAAAAACAAGGCACTGGGTGCTTTCCCCCCAGGATGTGATAGAAGACAGCCCCACCACAACATGGAGAAAGAGAGGCAGTTTTTCTTAGGAGGCAGAACATAATGAAGCTTATGGCTTGTGAGGTACAATGGAAGAAATAGGAAATAGGTGGAAGGAGACAGAAAGGAAGACAAGGAAAAGGATTTTAAAGAAGCAGTTATGCATACTCTCCCAGCTGGTGCCCCTCTGCTACTCCCCAGTTCCTGGGAAATCTGTGACTCTCCCTGTGTACTGTTAACCCCCAATAAATACATCCAGCAAAAAGAGATACAATGTCTCCAGGAACCTCTAACTCAGAGGGACTCTCCAGCGCTGTCTATTGATCAGATACTGAAGACCACATCAGCCTGCAGATCCGGAGATTGACCCAACCACAGAATCTGTCTTGAGATGACCAGACCCACATGCCCACGTGCTCTTCCTCGCCAAAAGAGCTGGCAGTCCTCAAAACGCATCTCTCACCCTCCAGACAGCTCGCATTCTCCCCTCCATGTGGATTCCTTGCTCCACCCACAAGGCACTTCAGCTGAGGTGCTCCCCATTCTTCCTGGATGTGTAAGCACTTTCCTAAACAAACCTCTGTCCTCGTCTTTGAAGGGCATGCACTGAAATACTTTTCCTTCAAGTATGCCAAGAACCCCACAGGTCCCCAGTGGAGCGTCCCCTTCTCTCCAGGATCTCCTCAGACCCTTCTTTGGAGACAGCTCTTCTCCTATGATAGCTAATTCTGGGAGGTGATTTTGTCAATGAAATTCTAATGGGATCCACTACTATGCACACCATGATGTCATCAGGTGAAACCCACAGTGAGCCCCACGGGAAGCCATGCTAGGGAAAGGACAGAAAGGGGGCCAGGCACTTCCACCAACTGCTTGGAGCTGAAGGAGACAGGTTTAGGACCTGGGCAGAAGAGCTCACTTCCATGGTGGTGGGAAATTCCCGACACTCATGGCAGAGGGCACTGAAGAGGCTGGAACTATAAACTATAATCCTCTTGGAGCTTCAAGAGGATTTAAAGTCATGGATTGACAGTGAGTTGCACCAGGGGAAACCAGGCTGTCCAAGACCCCACAACCCCCCCCCCCGCCCCATGCCACTGTCACATGGCAAACCAGGATCTGACCCAGCATTGCTTTTAAAAAATCTTTTCTTCTAAAGTATGAAAATGATCCTAAATTCATGGCAGACTAAATCTATGAGAATCTCAAGCCCCAGAATGCTCTGCCTCTGCAGGGGCCTACCTCCTGTTGGTAGCTTCTGTATGACAAATTACTAACTGTGGAGGCTCCTACTGAGGCCTGGGCCCAGAGGCTGGCTGGGAAGTGGGGCCGCTGCTCTCCCTGGTGCCCCCTGCAGGGAACAGCAGTGTCCTGGGCACCTGCCCCTCCTGTTCTTAGGCCCAGCCTTCCTTATCCACCTGCACTTTCCCAACTACAGCAGGTGTCCTTGTATTTTATTTTCTCTCCAGAAGGAGAATGTGCCTGTAAGGGGAGGGGCAGAGCCTAATATAAAGACACTAACCCAAAATGAAGCTGCTATTATAGAAATAACTAGAAGTGGGCTGGGGTGAAGCTCCCTGGACAGTGCTTGCCAAGCACGCAGGAAGCCTGGGTTCCCTCCCAGCACTACAAACCAAAACAAAAACAGAAGATAGCTAAGGGGCAGGACCAGGGAGCCTGCTTTTCACCAATCAAAAGGTCTTTGCATTTGAAATGACCTGAGCACCAGGCTGGGCCGGCAATGAACTGTCCAACAAAGCCAAGTCCAAACCCGGCTGCAATCATCCTGCTTCCGCTGTCTTGCTGCAGCCATATCCTGAAGTCGCCCTTAAACTATTTTTAGTAACAGCCATTCTTCATGATGAGGAGGAGATGCTACACGAAACGTATTCAAAACTTTGCCCACAAATGGGTTGCCTTTCAAAGGTGCCTCCCCTGTGGACCCGGCATCATCCCGGCCAGAAGTCTGGGCTCCTGCCAGTTCAATAAGACTCAGTAAGAAAGTGCTCAGGGCGGGGCCCCCTGGGAATTTCCCAGGCCCCTGGAATGTGTGTGTTATTTCAGAGTCCAAAAACAAAAGTGCACCGTGCATTTTAACTGCCCCCCCCCCCCATTACAACTTTCCTTCCTGCTAAGCCAAGCACTGTGGCTAGCAGTCAGGAAAAGGAGCTTTTGCAACCACCGACACATTTTATCCATGGTCCCAAACAAGAAAAACAGTGACAAAGGAATGATCTGGAGCCTCCTGTTGCCAACCTGTGCTGACAGGAAGAGATGCCACTCCAGAAAATGCAGCAAGAAGGTGCAGGGCCAGCAGCCACGCTGCAGTGGGCGCTTCTGCCCTTCTCCTTGGAACCCCTCCCTCATCTGCTCTTCTAATACAACCCCATCAGAAGCAAACAAAATAGGCTGACACAAAGGCTGCACTCCATTCACACTGCTGTGTGCTGGGGGTGGAACGTGGGGCACACTGGGCACAGACTTCACCCGAGCTGCCCCGGCCTGCCATGCTGTTTTCTGCTCTGTATGACTGGAGTGTGTGCCTGGGGGTGTAGCTCTCAAGCAACAGGAGACATTCACCAGGCTTCTAGGAACCTTTTCTGCAGAAGGGCTGCTGCCTGGGATTGGACTGGATGACGTCTAAACAAGGACTTCCTCCCAGGCAGTGCACTGGGAGAACAGGACAGGAAGAGATCCATAACACATGGTGGCTTTTTCTAAGACATGCCAGCTCTATGTTTATGGTGGACTTGGAGGAATGAAGTGTCCCTCTCCAAGCCACCTACCCAAGCCACTCCTGCACCCCACTAGGGACATACACGCCATCACCCCTGCCAGGGTCTTCAACTTGTGCATCCTGGAAACTCCCATAGTTCTGACCCAGCTCCCTGCAAACTCCAACTCTCCCTGTGCCAGCTCATGGGCAAGGGTCATCGGTGAGGGCCTTCTGGGCACAATGCAAGCTGTTCCATGTCCACTGTCGCAGAATGGAAGATGTCTTGTTCTTTATAACTCAAACTTCCCACCACCACCACAGAAACAAGGAATCGATCTCCCTTCTCACATTTCAGCAAAACCTCCCAGGCTGGTGGGGAAGGGACTAGAGGTGAAGCCAAGGAGAGACCACCTTGTTCTCTTTATGAGGCTTGGTGCCACCACTAAAAGTCTTTTGCAGTTCTGTTGTTTAGGCAGAAGCAACAGGAGTTGTAGGACACGTTTAGGGTAAACATCAACAATTTGCTTTCTAGAAAGTTCTTCCATGGACACCTTCAGAGAAATACTTTTACTGCACATATCTCTGGGTTTCCTTATGGATCAACACTACTCCAGTAGGTAGTTAGGAAGAGTGGCTTCTGACCACTTCAAGCAGAGGAACTGCTGCTTAAAGCGTACATCCCCATAAGGGAGTAGTTGTATTTTATATCTTTTGATTATTGAGAAAATAGTCACAAAAGGCTACCATGAATTCAGTAATGGTTTTAATTACATTTATGTTTGATTAGTCACAAACTAACAACAGGATCCCTGTGCACCGGAACACCTTTTATGAATCCTAGAAACCAAAATTCTACTAAGTAATCCCAAAGGAATTTCAAACTGACTCTTCCAAGGGGGAAAAAGCAAATCATCCATTCATTGTTCATGTTTTTCCTTTCAGGCCACCTATGTTCCTGTCACTGTACCAACGACGGAACAGACGCCAGCAGAACAGGTTTGCTGCCGCTCTGTGTTGTGTAACCACCGCCATGCAGCACACAAAAAAAGGCACTAATGAATCGCAACAGCCACGGATCCTGGGGCCTATTAGAGTCTAATTAAAACCCACAAGATCAGTGCGACACCAAATGGAAAAAATCACCATGGGAACTATGAAGAGGGAAAACGACGTTTGTTAGCAATCACATAAAATCACCCGGAGCAGTACTTCCTCCCATCTACCCACAAAAACACTCCTCGAGGCCGAACATAAATAGATGTCAACAACCAGATTCCTCTGCATACCGCCCGCGGGAAGAGGAGCAACTTGGGCCCGGCATGTGGACTGGGGGAGGGCAGCAGCCAGACCGCTGAGCCCCGTCTTCCTGCAAAGCCAGTCTGGGCAGACAGTCCTGAGAGTCCCCCGAGTTGATTTTCTCAGGGGTTGTGCTTCCTTTGTCCAAATTCCATCGTCTTTGCCCCTGGGACAGAGAAGCCTCAGCAGCTACAGGGCTCAGGCCGAGGGCCCCAGTCTCAGTGCTGCTGTGGTTGGGAGGGCGATTGGGACAGCGGAGGAGGGGGCGCGTGCCAAGCGACTGAGACCAGAGCACTGAGCCCAAACAGTACCTGCCACCCAGTCTAATCCCCAGGGGATCCCAATGCCTGGGGCAATCGACTTCCAGGCATTTTTGACATGAGTGTCACCTACTAGCAGTTGACAGTAAAATCACATTTCTATAATTTGGGGGCTTATAGAAAAGCAGTGATGTCACACTTAAATGGTGGAGGAAGATTCAGGGAATATCCTGACGGCGCTGTTAATATTCATGCATTCATTCTCCCGAAAATGACAGGAACAGAGGATGATGCGGGCTTCATCGCCCGTTTAAAAACATCATAGGGCAAGTCTCCCCTAGAATGCTTAGCACAAAGTGCCAGTTTCATATTCCAATTCCATAAAATAACACTCCCAATGACCTTGACTGATTCGATGCATGAAACAGATCTTACAAATAACTCACATTGCCACCCCTGAGCCCCAGGACAGACTGTACAACACTTCTGTCTGCTGTGGCCAGACACACGGTGCTCTTGGGTCCCCATAAACACCTGGCCTCTGAATCCCACTCTGTGGCCCGTCAGGCACCCAGAGAGTGGGGATCAGTCGCCCCACTGGCCTCACCCGCACATGATGCGGAATTACCATGGTGATTTAAAATAGAAAAGGGTGGAAATCAATGGGTTAAATGAACTCTCTAAATAATGGCAAAACTCTTCTTAGATGCCCTCCTCCTGTGGCAAATTTCTAAATGAAGAAAACTGACCAACAGTAGCTGACAAGGATCAATCTTTCTCTACCCACATCTGTACTCCAAACAGGCATCAGCTGCCAAGACAGGGAATGATAGCCCTTTGCCTTTACTCAATTCTGGACAGTTTTCAAACTGTCGTGTCAGGTGCAGCCCCTCACGGCTCTGGTTGTGGCATCAGGCAGCTGTTGTCCTTCCCATTGCAGACTCCAAGGCTCCATGCAGTAGGTCACCTGCCCACAGACCCTGACTCAGGAGGGCCTGGGCCAAGTCCAGGTGGGTTCTTTTCCCACCACTCTCCAACTACAGGATGGGCCAGGACAGGGCCAGCTGGACCACAAACTATGTGACTGGCACTTGCTTAGGCAAATCACTCAAAAAGATCCGGAGAGTCTTCAAGGCCTTTAGAGTTGATCACAAAATCCAGGGCAAACAGGGCATGTCAGGAGGACTGTCTGCTCACGTCCTAACTCGCCCACCCCATGGGTCCAGGCCTCGTGCTCAGGTGGCTTCCTGGGGAGGCCGAGGTCAGGAAGAGCAGCCCGGCAGAGGCCACTGTGGAAGGAGAGGCAGAAGATGGTTTTCCTAACAGAGCAGCGACCTGCAAACACAGAGGAACACCAGCCAAACCAAACCAGTGCCAAAAAAGCAAAACTCCCATGTCCTCTGTTCTTTTTCCACTGCCTGCAGTCAATTCTCCTCTTCCTCACCCCACCCCCCAGGTAGGTTAAGGGGGCAGGGGCTGGTCCAGGGCCACTATCAAAGGACATCATTTGACACTGAGATGAGTACAGGAGGGTGCTGCTAGACACTAAGGCCAACATGTTTCTTTCTCTAGTTTCCTTTTGAAACTAGGGGCTGTGTCACAGACATTTTCTTTCTAATAAGAACCACTTGTGCCCCAGCTGACTCTAGGAAAAATCACACCCTGCTCCTCATGAAGAAAATGGCAGTGTGTCCCCAGACAGCAGGGTCCACTGCCCAGCCGGGAAAAGAAAACAAAAGCAAATCCAAGGCTGGAGCATTAGGCCTCCACCTGGGGCCTCCAGATCCCGGAAAAGTCCTTGAAGAAACTCAGCAGAGCCACGAGCAGAGCCACGAGAGCCATTGGCCCACTTCCCTGTAGTGTGGGGGACATGTGTCCAGGCACATTGGCCCCCAGCAAGCCCCAGGCTGAAGCCTCCCTCCGGGGCCAGAAGGCTTCCCAGGCTTACTTCTGTCCTCTTCAGTACCACAGTCCTTCTGCCCTAGGACAAGGCAATTGTCCCTGTGCTGCTGGTGCTGCTGGAAGGTCACTGCAGCCACGGGGACCGTGTCTCTTCAGGAAGACAAGAGGGTCTGCATCAGGCAGCGTGGAGAACGGGGTTCTCCTGTGTCCTGCCAGTGCTTCAAGGTCTTCAGGAGGCACAGCTACTGCAGGGGATGCCCTGTGCTGTTCACGCCCAGGAGCCTCTTACTGCCTTTCAGTGTGGGCTGGCGCAGGTCCTGGAGACCCGGGGCCCTGGTGCACAGCTGGAGAAAGAGCTCGGGCCAAGCTCTGCAGTTGTGATAAGGGTGAGGTTTAAAATGGGGACACCGAACTCAGGACCAGAGGGATCAATGGCATCATCCCAGGGCCACCAAAGGTACTCACAGAAACCAATACTGTACTTGAGCTGTGACGCAGAGAGCGCATGACACCAGCATCAAGCACGGCAGCATCAAAGGAAGCACCACCAGCTGGGCCTGAAGGTTAAGTAACTCCATTGATACGGAGAAAACTCGAAATATTCAGAGACTTTCCAATGTGATGGAGGAAAAACAGGAGCCTTTATCTCCAGTTGCTTTTAAATTGTGTTAGGTCATGTTTAAAGATGCATTAGAAGCATTTTAAAAAATCAGTAATATTATATTGCATTTTTCTTTTTTCTTTTATGGATAGGCACACTTCATTGCCAGGAATCTTCTGAAATTAAAGAGCACAACGTGTTTCCAGAAAGTATTTAGAAAGATAACAGAGAATTACTCTTCGATGTTAAAAGTGCATTCAAAAATAGCAAAGACTAAGGACATACCAGGGGAAAATAAGTAGATTGCCCTCAAGAAATGGCTGAAGGCTATTTTTTTCAACCTTACTTCTTTTTGCCTTCACCCTCTGGGCAGCTTAAATGCAGATATGATGGTTGGAGTTGGAGCAGTCATCTTGGACCATGAAGTCACCTTGAGAATGTAGGTCAATTACAGAGATTAAAAAAAAAAAAAGTCTGTGGCCTTGAGAATTTTGTGAAACACCACTGTCAGACCAATTGTAGAGTGTGCAGGAGAAAGAAGCGTCTGTTCTAAGCAAATGATGCTTTTCCTATTGCTCACAGTCAGATCTCAACCCAAGTTATGCATCCCCTACTGAAAGTTTTCGAGATACGCATAAGGTTTGGAACAAAACAGCTAACAACTAACAGACAGGATTATTTTTAGAGCCAGAATAGAAAAGAATGTATTGACCACCAGAAGTGAGGCAGACACAAGCATAGAGTGGAGTCATCCATGGTCTAAGAAAAGACCACAGCCTTAGAACGAATGAGGCCCAGTGGAAGTTCAGGTGGACCCACTAGTCCCACAGCTGGTCTTCTGCACCTTTGGCACCCAGCACTGCATCTGGACACAGAGGCTGCTCCACAAACACTTCAATGAAATTGAAGCCACAGAAGTTCCACAAATTCCCACTGAATGAGTGATGATAGAGTCAAGGATAGCTAGTCAATCTAGCCCAGGGGTCCAATTATTAGTCGGTCCATTCTCATATAAAAGAACATAACGCAACATGAAACTGTCAAAATGGAGGGAAATGAGCCTGAGAAACTAAAGCCCTCTGATGGTTGGGGTGAGTGGTGGCAGCAGAGCAGCCAGAGAGAGCAGGAGAGTTACTGGCTCACAGGAATTTAAAGCTTTATTCTGTGGAATTGGAGAAGAGAAGATTTCAGCCCACCAAGGTTTCTGTGTATTGGCACCATCATTCAGATTTCATAAAGTTTAAAAATAAAAGATCAACACACAGAACGTCTTTTGAATCCAAAGAGCACAGATGAAAAGAAGCATCCCTTTGGGATTCCTGTCTGAAGAGACTGTGCCAAGTTCAATAACAGCCACCCTTATCCTATGTGAATCCAGCTCATAACAGGAGCTTTGTAGGACAGGATATTTCCAACATGTGAAAGACAGAACTCGGCCAGCAGTGGAGGAGGCACAAGAGAATGGTGTTGTCACTTTCCTAGAGGGGTCAGCCATGGTTGCCTTATTCCCATGTTTTGTGACCTTTATGAGATTTGCCAAAATTCTTTCCTCCTTTCAATTTAGGTGAAAAAACATAAGTCCAAATTTCTTTGACGCTACAGAAAATTAAGGTTTCATTAAGCTCCACCGAAAGTACCAAATTACAGAACTATATAGAACATGAACACTATTTAAAAATTAGCTTAAATCCTTGAAAAAAAAAATAACCCTAGAACTTTGTTAGGCAACTTCCACATCAGAACATATACAACACACATGCCTCCCACCACAGAGGTCACTGCTTGGAGATGGAGGCATGTCAGCTAAGGTGGGCTATTGCAGGGGGCTGGTGGGTAAACCAATGTTTCCCAAAGGGTGATGCCTAAAGCCAAGGATTTAAGTGGTACTTGGACACACTTAAGACCTTTTAAATGACTGCATTTACAGAAAAATCCTAGGCAAATTAGGAAATGAAGAATGTCATTGGTAAGTGGTTTGGAAATTCTGTTTGAACCTGAGTCAGTCTAACAGTCTCTTTGAGGTTAAATCTGGGTAGAAGAAGGGACAGTGGGACTTCCTCACTTGGGCCTCAGAACTCTCTGTCCAGGATCAGTACTGCACTAGGTTGTTCCAACACCCCTAGGGCTGACCCAACTTTCTGGATTACTCATTGGAACTCACAGGACCCCAAGACCACCAGCATCTTCTGCCAGTCTGGACAGTGCCAGGAACCCCACTCATTCCTTGGGACCTCAGCAGGCACTTTCTGTTCTCTTACCTTGATTTCTTGCTGCCCCTCAACAGCATATGCATCTTCAATAATTAACATTCAAGAAACAAGCCTTCCAGAAAATAATGTGAGCATGTGGACATTTGTTTCTTAATTTCTGCATAACTTTTCTATTACCCTAAAATATTAATTTGATTTACCTGAACCAAATGCTCTCTTGTCCAGCAATTGATTATCCTATTACTTCTTTGATTCATATATTCGTTTTTAGCAAATACTTATTCAATAAGTACTAATAAATGTTGATTGAATAAAGGACCTATTATGTGCTGGGCCCTGTGCTAGGAACTGGGGATGATGTGCGGCCCTCATGGAGCTCTGAATCCACACCATGGGCTGACTCTGCTCATGACATCATCCACAGATCTCACCTTTCCCTGTCCCAGAAAATAATCACAAGGTGGAAAATGGATAAGGTCATTATTCTTCCATTTTCCAGTTTTCTAAACACTTCAAAAATTGTTATTATTTCTGATACTGATTTGTGCTAAATCTATCAAAGGAAGACACACCGAACATTAGCATTCGTAGGCTTCGAAGAAGGTCAAGATCACATCAAAGGTTAATTGGCTTCATTGGAATCGCCAAGTGTGGCGTAAGCACCTGCGTCCCTCCCCAACGAGGGGTCAGATCTCATCCATTGAGGTCGCCGTCAAACTCCACGGCACACACAGACACAAGGCCAGATTTTGGACAAGGAAACTTCTCCCACACATGGGAAAAATTAAATAAAATCACAAATGTTTTTACAATAAGAGATCCATGACATTGTAAGAAATTAAAATGGGGAAAATTGAAATGCCAGTTACAGGTTTATGCCTTGAGGAAATTTGACTCAGGAACCTTGTGAGGAGGTATTTATGGGCAGCACGAGTTACTTCCAGCTTAATTCTCTGAAGACCTGCCTTACCTGGTGGATACTGATCCAGAGCCGACCTGAGGCCAGGCTCCAGGTGCAAGGCAGGACCCTGAAATACAATGGCCAAAAGGCATCGACAGAGCAGCAGCAAGTAGGTGACGTTGTTTCAAGATGGTTTAGTTTAGATTTCTTTTTTGAGGGAGGACAGAGCTGATTCATTCCTGGTCTCCTTAGTTTCAGACTCTTCAGTTTGCAAAGAAAACATTCCAAACAAAAGTGAAGAAAGAGAACACCAACTGTTTGAGAATTTCTGAAGTCCATGAAAGTTTAATAAATTACGTCTTACTGATTCTTAGCGTTTCATGAGTTCTGAGCGGCTCCTCTTCAAATACACTTATTTGCTAGTGTTTATAAATATTTATCCAAGTTGTTACCACGTGGTCTTCCAAGTACCGGAAGATAGGGCTCACGAAAGTGTTATGGGGAATCTGCAAATTAGGCTTGAGAAAGACCATAGATGGGAAGGTTGCTAAACCTCACCTCATCGGTCCCTAGCAAGTCCTCCAAGAGACGGAAAGCAGATGCCATAGCTCCCACTGATATACCCCTTGTGATACACCAGAGACTGTGGGGTGCGTTGTGTGGTCAACCCCCCTTAGTCCCCAAAAACCGTCCCATCAGGCACATGTCAGTATTACCCTCACCTCAGAGGCAAGGACATCCGGCTGAACCTGAACCTGCTCACGGTCACATGGTGAGAAAGTGGAAAAGCTTCCATTCAAACCAGAAGCCCCTAGAGGCCCCGGGGACACCAGGTCACGGCTGTGGTTTGCTGAGGCTCCTGTCTGAGTGAGTGTGTCCATCGGTAAGTTGGAGGAAATCGTGGCACTGAATAACAATTTCTGGGTAATTAACAGCAGAAGATGGTAATGGGGAAGGGGAGGGCTGGGCCATTCAGGTAAGGGCAATACAGCAGAAACTGAAAATACACTGCTGAGGTGGCCTGCAGATTGAGTAAAGTGAGCTTTTACAATGACCTGAGAAGCTGTCGCATTGAACCTGGTCATTTAATAGACACAGGGGCTTTATTATCACCACCCACACACACTCTGGACAGGACAGCAGTCCATTTGCGGAAGAGCTAAGATCAATGGTGGAACAAAGGTTTGGTCTGCAATTATCCCAAATACCTTTCTGGTGTGTATCCCTTTGCAATGAGCCCTGAAGCACCGCAGTTACAAAGAAATCAAATAAAAATGCTTTCCAAATGCTGCTGACAAAAGCCCCCAACACTTGTGGCACCCAGGACCAGAGTGCAGAAAAGACCCAGGTGCCAAAGTCACCCAAGAAACTTAATAGAAAGAGTCCCCCACCTCCTTGACAGACGTCCATCCTAAGGACCTGGGGGGCTGACATCTGACTCAGGGCTCCTGGGCTCCCAGGCATTCCCCCAGCCAGGGCCTGCCTTGCCTTCTGTCCCACTTCTTCCTCCGTTCCCTGTCACTTGAATGGGACAGTGCAGACTGCATGTCCACCTGCTTCCCCTTACAGCTCCCCCCAGCTTGCCCCTCAGTGCTAGTGCTGCACACCCCTGAGGGGCATGGTGAGCTCCTGGGGGGACCAACCCAAGGAAGGCCTGCACAGCCTCTGTAAGCAGCTCAGCATCCTCTGGACAAGGGGTCTGAGGTCCAGGTACGCGGTGCAAGGTCTCTGGGAAGGGAAAGTGCATCCATTTGGCCCCGTGGGCTCCTTGCTCCATTGAGAGAGACAGCAACAGAAGGGCCTGGGCAAGAGGCCTCTGCTCTTGCCCATGCTGGAGACTAAATGCACAAATACAGCGTTCATCAGGCAGAAAGCATGACATTCAGCATACCTTTATACACGCATGTACCTATGCGCATGCATGCACACATACAGCACAAACAGCAGCATGTAATGCCGACCCAGCAAGCCCCTAATCATGTGAGAGTAAGTCAGGGAGTTAGAAAGGAAGCGATACCCCCAGTCAGAGGGTCAAGAAAAATATCTGGGATGAGGGAACCGAGCTGGGGTGTCAGGAACAGGTAGGATGCGGGTATGTAGAGAAGGCCCTAGGGGCCAGCTGTCCCTAACATAATGACTAATCCCCAAACAGGTTCAGCTGCAGGAAACACAGGGAAGCATGGACCCCTCACATTCTTTGGGGGTTAAGGTTGTGAACAAGGGAGTGTGGTTGCACCAATCACACCAAACAGCAGCCAGAAGCTGCTGTGCCCGAACACCCTCCACAACGACGGGGACTCGCTCTGCCGGGTCAGCACTGTGCACAGTCTGACCTGCTGAAAGCATGCTGGCCCAAGGCGGCTGTGCTAGGGCGTTTGCTGGGAGACGGGTGGTTCGTGCCTTGGCTGCATAATATTAAGCTCCAGGATCTGACAGTACTTGCATTTGCACCCTGATTTCAATCCCCCGCCCCTCATACCCTCTTCAAACTAGAACCATTTGACTCCCATTATGTTTTTCTGTATCTAAATATAGTTTGTTTGTTTTTCAATCCTCAAAGGCCTGGCATGAAAAAAGTGAATGTGGGATGTTTCACTTTCGGACCAGACAATTTTAATAAATTTCACCAGATAATTTCTGCAGGACATTAGGCTTAAAAAAACTGTCCGTTTCCATCCATGATGCTGGCACCGAGGCCCCGTTGACCAGCCAACACATTGGAGAGGCCGTGACTCACAGTGGGGGACAGTTGGCCCACAGGGTGGTGCTGTGCCCGGCGGGCACACCAGTGCTGGCCTCTCACCCCAGCTGGAGAAGATCTTCTGATACTTCAAAAATAGAAACTGTTTTGGACAGACAGCCACATGCCTGGAGACGCAGCAGGAAGGGACAGCAAGGAAAGGAAGCAGGGCTCTGTCCACCTCCAGCCCAGGAGGCTTTGTTTATCTATAATAAACCAGGATGGCTCTTGTCTGATAGGACCTGCAGCAAGAGGCCGGCAAGGGACAGAGGGGAAGCTCACTCTCAGAATCTCTCCATACCTTTCAGAAACACAAAAGTATCCCCAGTAATTCCGAGCTGTTCTTCTCAATGGTTTAAGTATATAAAACGACACAGAGTCACTCCCCAGGAGTGCCCATGCTGTATTTCTGGAATTGTCCCCTTCCCCAGGCCCCACCCGACCCACCTGGTAAGATTCACTGCCCTCAACTCTGGCTTTCATAGGAACTACCCTCCTGGGCCCCCAGTCCCTCTGAGGAACCCTGCTGCTGGCCACAGGTCCACTTCTGGACTTTTCCTTGACCACTGCGCTGACCCTTCCCTGACCAGCAGCCCCCCTCCCCACTCTGACTAGACCCTGGAAGGAGCCTCTACCCAGCCTGTCCAGGGGAAAGGAAGGCCCCTGAAGGCCTTTCACCAAGGGCCGTCCATGGAACATCTTCCCACTGACCCGCCTGGACCTCGACAGGAGCAGCGTGTCCTCTGGCTGGACACCTCCTTGGAGCCTCCACACTCACCTGCTCTCAGGTGTCCCTGACTCACAGTTGTTACCAGCTCCCCCATCTGATCACAGCAGGTAGAAGCAGAAGCTGTGCCCAGGATTCTGCTGTCGGCCGCAGCGTTGTGCTATGGGTTCACTGGAGGTATAAAGGCTGGAACAACCTTTTGCAAGCCTATAATAATACTGTGTGGCCCACAATCTTCCAGGCCCTGTTATAAATTCTTCATGTGGACCAAGACATTTAATTTCAAACAGACCCCTAAAAGGCAGGCATCTCTACTTTACAGAGGAAGAAAACTCTAGCCCAGAAAGGTTAAGATACTACCCAAAGTCACAGAGCAAACAGGCAGAACTGGGTTAGTGATCCGGCCAGGATGCTATTTAGGAGTCATGAATGTCCATGTGCAGCCAACGTGCCTCTGCTTTTGAGTTGGAAATGCTCCTGATCCTCCATCTGAGAGCTGGACTTGTCTGGTTCCCTCCACATGGACTGCTTCGCCATCACGGGGCAGCCACTGCAGGGCACTGAGAGAACAGTCCAGGGGCCCCTGGCTGCTGGCACTGCAAGTTCACAACCTGGTTTCTTCGTAGCCCATGATTCCCTCCCAAAAGTGAAGGTCAAGGCTGGGGATCAAGGGACTGCAGCAGAGCAGGGGCTGGGGTTCAGGGCAGGATAGCCCCAGGTGCTGCTTTGAGGTTCCCCTGCCCTCTGAAGTGGGACCCTAACCCAGGAGACCTGCGGCCAGTCAGCTACCTAAGTGACCAAGGAAGTGGCTGCCCTACTTTGCCCATTGCTGTTTCTGGACCAACTTTTTGGTAAACTTTCCTTGAAGAAGTTTTACAATTTTGCTTTTTTTTAAAAAAAAAATCCCTGAGTGCTGCTCGTGGGGAGGACACCTCTGGGAGCACCTGCAGAGCAGGGGCTGGGAGAGGAGGGGGAGTGCTGACCCTCGATGCATCTGCCGGCTTCTGGCCAGTTTGGCAGGGACAGCAAAAGCATGCTGTCCGTGCCCTGCACGGAGCCTTCCATCCGCATCAGGGTGAGATCGCTCTGGCAAAGCGCCAAGGAAATGATGTTCTGAGAATACTTTCTCCCTCTTTCGTTAATGGAAAGAATACACTTACGTTGCTACCAGCGAACAGGCACACCAGGAGGGAGGCAGGAGTTGTTCCGAAGCCAGGGAGGCCCCGAATCCCACGACGCTCCCCTTGTTTCTCTACCATCCAGTAAGATCCGCAGCCCCTGCTCCAGCAGAGACCAGAGCTGTGCAAGTCCCCAGATGACTTTATGAACGTCCCGCGTGCCTTCAACAGAGCACCGCTGCTGCTACTCAGAGGCCGGATCAGAAGTGTCACTATGTCCACTCACAGCTAATTCCCCAGAGGGTCCCAGAGAATAAAAGATTGGCATCATGAGTTGGTACCACGCTGAGGCTAAAGTCTAAAACACTGGGTATTTGCATCTATACATCACCTTTTTAAATAAACTTCGTCTTCTTATATTGACAGCAAAGATATGTTGATACTGACACAGACACTCTTGCTATGCAGTATGACGAGTAACAACATCTAGTACCAGGAAACAGGTTGAGAGGTAACCCCCAGTGCAAGAGGCGAAATGCAGTTTGTGGCGCTGTGGAGTTCCCTGTAACCTGAGTTCTGTGGGTTTCCTCAGCAACAGGAACAGGTTTTGCACACATGCACGAAGGGTCTCCAGGACAGATACACGAGTGACCAAAATGGCCCTATGACTCACAGAGACCTTGTCACCGCTGTTGGTCTCTGCTCTGCAGCCGCCCACCTCCTTCCAGGCCAGCATCCACTGACACTGCTGTCCAGCCCACCTGTTGCTTCCCACTGCCCCGAGATCTGCAGTCTCTCTTAGTTCAGTGACACGTGAAATTGCTTCGCAGAGCTTCTCATTCAAGAGACAGAGGATCAACCACTTTATTGCTTCCTGTGGTCCCCAAAGCCATTTCCCAAAGAGAGTCTGGATACTGGAAGTGAGAGTAAGGAACTGCAAACTTAGTCTCTAGTACAGTTTGGATCTGGAATGTTCCCCCAAAGGCCATCTGTTGAAAGCATAGTTCCCAGTGTGCAAGGTTAGAGGTGGGGCTTTTAGGCAGTGATTGGATCATTATGGTGTAACCTCATCTAAGGATTGATCCATTTGATGGGATTAATGATTTGAATGAGCTTGGTAATTGTAGGCAAGTGGGCACAGCTGGAGGAAGTAGGTCACTGGGTCTCCCTGGCTGCAGAGCTGAGCAGCTTCCTTCTACCACACCCTTCTGCCATGTTTCTGTCTTGGAGTCAGTCTACCATGGACCGGACCATGGGCCAAAATAAATCTCTCCTCCTCTAAGTTGTTCTTGTCAGATATTTTGGTCACAGCAACACAAAACTAATACAGTCGTGCAGAGCATATTTACAAAACCAAGATCAAACACCTAAATCCAGGTGGTAATGTCAGCACGGTCCACCCCTCATGCAGGCATGTGCATGCACATCAACTAACTCAGGTTCTCTCTCACACACACACACACACACACACACACACACACACACACGGGGGAAAAAAACAAGGAGTGGATAGCAGCTTCTGCAGATGCCTGTGGCCCAGCCTCTCAGGGGCAGACTCACCACCCACCAACCCAGCCACACACAAAAACCTCACCCTTTGCTGTGGGACTTTTAGTCGTTGTCCACACTGGCCAAGTGACTAGCTATGACCAATAGAACGTGAAAACACAATTGCTTCTGCGCCAAAGATGCTCCACCTTCTGTGCTGAGATTCAGTGTGACTCTTCCTGCCCCCATCACAGGACAGCATGTCCAGACAAACACCGCTCCCAAAGCCTGGGTCTCCTAGAATGAGAAAAGCCCAAGAGCAGCCCCGCGTTATCACCAGCAAGGGGCATGCAGCTGTTGTGGTGGCAAGCCCCCGGATTCCGGGCGTTGTGTGTTGCCGAAGCAGATCTGAGTAGTACGTTCCTCCAAGTCATCTGAGTCCCATACCCTGGGGTTGAATCTTTGATTTCCTGACCCCTGCACAGATGTGGTCCCATGTGGCTCACTGGAAGAACTCGGGTGTACCGACAATGACACAACACACTCCCAGGCCTCCCATCAAACAGAAAGTTGGAACATCACCAGGACTAATAATTGCCAATAACCAGCACACATTTGATACTGAAATATTCTTCCAACAGGTGCACAACACTGCAGGCTTGTTCTGGCAATTGACGCTAAATAGGACCAAATCACCTAAGCTCCTTTTATAGTTTAATCTGGACGTTCTGGTATTCATCATTGCCAAATCTCATTCATGCAAAAGTTCACTCTATAAGTACTTACCACCTGCATGCCAGGAGCCATGAGAGTTATTCTGTGCTGTAAGCAATTTCACTGCTCTCAAAGATGATGATGATGATGCTTATTGCAAAGTAAATGGTCCTATTACTGCGTGAATTTAGGTACCCAGAGTGGCAGAGCAGGATGGGAAGGCCAAGAGGGGATAAATGCAGAATGCTTTTTCCCATTAGAAGGGTCTTCATCCACCTCCTGGAGGAGCTGTTGAGCACAGCAAGTGAGAACTCAGCCTCTGGAATAAGATGTCATCCTTAAAAACATGGCACCAGCACCCAGTGGCTATACCACCTTGAACAAGTAGGTCACCAGGCCTTGTGTCTGCTCTGTTATGACACCTACGCACTGTACTGGTAGGAAATCCATACACTGTCAATTATTAAACACCGTTATTTCTGTACCAACTCCCGTCACCTGGAGGAACTCCTCTTACATTTCATCTAACAAGTTCACATTCCCCAACGTTTTCACGAGCCAGCAAGCCATTACAGCTGCCATTACAGCTGCTGCTCTCTCTCCGAACTGGAGCCTACATATAAGGAGGAAACAAAGCCCGTGGCATGTTTTGAGCACAGGTTTCTGTGAAACAAGGAACATTTTCTGTAGAGAATACACACACACACACACACACACACACACAAACTTGCTCCTTTTGTATACAAGAGGCTTTGTCTCGATTTGCGCATGTGCTTTTCAGAGAGAAATTCACAGGAAATTTCCTCCCTTGCTCCTACACAACCCATCTGCCAATCTAACACTCGCAGAAGCAGTAAGCAGAGAGGAGGCTACAGCAACACAACAAATAACCCAATTAACAGAAGTTTGGGGAGAAGAACAAGTATTTGGTGTCTTCCTGCAAACAATTTTTAGCTGAAGAGCTCTCTTCTCTTGTGATCAGAAACCCCCCGGCCGGGATGGAGGACCCGAAAGCCAGGGGTGATGAGACCCTGCCGCACCGCAGGCCACATCTGCTTCCCATCTCTGCCAAGTTCTCAAAGGTCAGAAGGTGTGGAAGTCCCCTCCTTTCACTTCCCCCCAGTGACTTATCTGCAGGCCCCAAACAGATACAGCCACCAAAGGGGGACAGAAAGGGAAGCCTGGGGAACAGGAAGGTTCCCACTGGGTTAAGACAGAAAGGAACCAAAACCCCAGGGCCGGAGGAGACCCTGATAAGTCACATTCTTATTTCTCTCGGTTCAACTTCTGAAACAGGAGGGCCTCTATCCTGTGTGCGAGTTGAGAATACTGAATACTGACCAAGGACATGTTGGGCCATTTTGTGGCAGTTTCCAGAGGAGGTACAAAAATGAGTCTATCATTCATTCATCCATGAAGCTGCCTTCACGGACTTACACAAGGATGAATGACATTACCAAGCATCCATTCATTTCCTAAAAGGTTACTGACCACCCACCATACCTAGGTCCACTTTTGGTCCCCAAGATTCAGTAGAGAATAAAACTGACTTTAAAATTTTGCCCTCAAGACACACACCTTCCAGCAGGGAGGAAGAAGACACCACAAGGAGTTCATTATATTAGCTTGGGGTCAGGAGAAAAGTGAAGTGTGGAAAGAGGACACCAAGAGCAGAGGATTTCAACTTTAGACAGCACAGCCATGAGGTTCAACAAAGAAGGTGACGTTTGGCCAACTGCCCAGAGGAAGCCCGGGACCCTGCAGCTGAGGGAGAGGCTTGCCAGGCAGGGGAACAGTGAATGCCCAGCAAGGGGAGAGGGGCTGGGAGCAGCGAGGGGCTGGGGAGCAGGAGCAGATGCCATGGCCGGGTGAGCAGCGTGCAGAGGATGGTGGTTGGATAGGCAGCCTCACCCAGAGCCTGGCACCAATGTGAGGGCCTGACAACTGCCACATGACCTGAGTGACGGGTTTAAAGTCAGACCTGGCTGCTGAGTGGAGAACAGGGTAGACACGAGGTGTGGAGGACTGGACCCATGGAGGCAGCAGGGGGGTGAGTGATTCACCTCCCATCCCACGCCTGCTCTCTTGCACAAGGCGACACCATGAATGCCTGGGGATCCCTGAGGGCACTGGCTCTGGCACTGGGAATGGGGTGGGGTTCAGTGTGGAGGAACAGCCCCAGAGCACACCCCAGAGTCACAAAGCAAGGAGGACAGCAGCAGGACAGGCCACCTCCCCGTGAGCCTGGCCAAGACCATGGGCAGCCGCGATGGCCAGTCCAATGAGGCATTGGAGACAGCCCTAGACAGCCTCGCTCTTCACAGATGGCTACAGAAACCAGGACTCTGTCTGAACAAACCGCAAGGTATTTCATCACAGTAAGAGAAAGCTGGCCGACACACCATCTTTCCAGATGTCACCCAATCCATGAAATACGGCTCACACGTAAATGTTGTAAACATGCTCACCCTTACTTCATCCAGGTTACCAAAAAAGTATTGCATGACACTAGCCATTGGTGCATGTTTAAATCCTAGGACATGCAAAAAGGCTCTGTACCCTATTTGACCTACAAAATAACAAGACACAGCCCCTGAAGCAGAGGCTTCATCAAGGTGAGAAAAATCTCACCGCTTTGCACTTGTTTGTTGGTGGTGATTTGTTGTGTGTGTGGGGACGGAACACAGGGCTTCAGACACGCTCAGCATGTGCTCTGCCATCCAGCTACACCTCCAGACCCCTGTTTCTCCTCTTCTTCTTTGGTTCGTACTAAGAGAAGCACAGCAAGGCAGTCAATGTCACTTCAGTAGACCCCCCCAACTCTGCCACTTACTTTGCAGTGACCTTGGATACATCACTTCCTCTCCCTTTGACTCAGTTCTCTGTCTGTGAAATGGGTGACATAGGTAGCTTGTACCTACGTCCGTCCTAGGGATGTTCTGAGGATGAAGAGTTAATGCATTTAACCCTCCAGCAGAATATTCAGCAGAGTACATCCAAATCCAATCAATCGGTACAAAATACCCAATAAATGTTAGGTATTTGCGGACCAAGAACGACACTAAGCTCTTTTCAATTTTTTTTTTAATTTTTAATTTTGAAACAATGTTAGACTCACAGGAAGTGACCAACACAGTACACAGGGGTCCCGCTCATCCAACACCCAGATCCTCCAAACGGCAACATCTTATGTAAACCTTATCTTTTTTTAAAAATTCTCAAAATATTGTTATTTGCCCCCTTTCACAAATAAGGAAACTAAGGCTTAGAGAAGTCAGGTAACTTGCTCCCGGTCACGAAGCTGCGCTGAGGGCACTTCTAGAACCATGGTTCCACACACCCTCGCCACAGCACACCCCTGGGGAGGGGCCTGGCAAGCAAGATGCAGGGCACGTGAGGAGCCCCGTCCCCTTATTCTGACAAGACTGCCCCTCACACAGCCCCCTGTGTGCAGATCCAAAGCAGAAGAAATACCCTTCAAGAAACCAACAACTCCGACTTCGCACAGTTTTGATGAGGCACGTGGTGTCTAAAACTGCAGTGCTGAGGGAGTGGACACTCTCTGGATGCTCCTGCCCTGGCACCAAGTTCCTGAGAGAAGCCCCTGGGCCCTGAAGCTGAATGACCTAAATACACTGCTTTTAACAGTGAGAGCTCAGGCAGGTGGTCGGGATTCCCTGGCAATCACGTAAGATGACAGAACGATTATAATTACACATATCTGCTGTCTGTGCAGGTGCTTGACATCTATTCCCTGTTACATGCTTCCACATTCTCTATCATTAGCCCCATTTTAAAGATGAGGCAACAGAAGCACAGAGAGGTAAAGTGGCTCACCCGAAGTCACACAGGTGGTAAACGGCAGAGCCGGGACCTGCAGGCAGGCAGCCTGGCCCCTCGGTCCATGCTCCTAAACACCACCCATCCTGCCTCTGCAGACTAACAGGCTTACTGAGATCCAGGTGGGTGGCGGCTCCTCCCCTTCCTACCCCGCTCTGTTTGGAGCTGGACGGTTTGCTTGTGCTTTATTATTGTTGGTGTATAAACACCTTGACTTCTCAAATGGCTCCTTGGGTCCACCGGGAAGGACCTGCTTTCACTGCTGCTGTTCTGCGGGGGCTTAACCCAGTGGGACGTTCTCTGCAGGGTGAAGCTTGGTGACCCCCATGAAGATGCTCAGTCATGTCACGGTTTTGTTTAACACCTGCACGCAAATGGCCTACTTACCTAATTTGGTCCCTTCCCTGAAAAAATGAGGCCATGAATCAAGATCCACCAGGACTTCCTTTCTTTTGGTAAAAGCAATCTTTGAATCAGTCTTCTCTAAACTTTAGAGAAGTCCAACGCTTAGAAACGATTTCTACCCTCTGCTGGGGGGGCCTCCATTTCCTTAAGGGCCCTAAGATGTTTGGGGAATGAAGAAAGAAAATACTGAGTAGGAAATAGGAGATGTGCAAGGATGCATTCGATGGGAACATGACAGCATTTTTTTGGACAGGGAACTGTACCCAACCTCAGGAACAGGGTGTTAAGAAAAAGCCACTCAATGACCCTCACACAAACAGCAATTGAGACCCTTTGTGTCAACGAGTCTCTAAGCAGTGGAGTGGCTAACTCAGCATGAATGCTCCATTCTAGATGAATTCAGCTCTTGGATCGCACCACAGTCTGGACAATACCCTGAATTTATCACTTATAAAATACATTTGTCCAGAGTTTTCCCTGTCGCCCTCCACAGCCCAACACATGCACGAATTCCAGAGCTCTGCCTCAAGCTGCTGTTGGAAATGTCTTCCAACATCCTGACGCCAACGCCAGGGTTTTGGCTGCTCCCAAGTTGACATCCAGACTTTCAAGTTTCAAAAAAAAAAAAAAGAAAAGAAAAAATGCCTGAGATAAGGAAGAAACACCTTATGGTCCAGTGGAGGGAAGATGCCTTTTATTCCCCAGGAAGCCTTACAAAGACGCAAGTGTCTTTTACTAACAATGTTAGAATGTAAAGTTGAATATGGCCGTTGCTATGGAGATCCTCTCCTTTGCAGATTCACACGGGAACATCAGCATCGCACTGTACTTTGAGATCATTGTGAGGACGATTTGTTAACTTCAGCTGATGCAAAATACAGAGATTTGTCGATACAGGACATTTGTGTTCCAGAATCCCAATGATTTTTCTACGGTTCTGAACACATCTCAAAGTCCAGATTTTGATTTTACCATCTCCAAAATTCTATCTCAGAGATTTCCTTACTTCCCTGACAAAATAAAAATAATCACTCCATTTAAAAAAGAACCCTATTTGTAGAATCTATGAGAATGCTCCCAAAAGCTTTCTTACCTTAAATGCTGCCTTCCTACTGCCAGGACAGCCCACATCTGTAACCGTGAGCTCTCAGTTCACCAGCTGTTCTTCTTCCCTGGTAAATACTTTCTTATAATCTTTCCCACGTTCTTCTATGTTTTGGGGGAAGACTGAGAAATTTTTCACCATCAGATTAATTTAAACTATGTGATATCCTTAATGCACTGAACTGTACACTTAAAAATGGTTAAAATTATACATTTTGTTTGTGTATTTTAGCTCAACGAAACATCACATTATAGTTCAATGCACATAAGTTTTAACTAACTCAATCCCTTTGTAGAAAATCAAAGAAATTATAAAGATAAATAGACATGAATGAGTTACTTTTAACCCTACCTTTCCATAGAAACACTAAGGTTGTAATTTTACCAACTTGGGCTTTTCCTTCTATAAAATTCTGAGCTACATGATCATATAATTTCACATGGGAAGAATGAATCATGCACTGATCTGTTTTCTCCAGTTTTAAATATATGAATTTATTATCCCATAACAATCAACAAATATAGTTGCCCAGAAGAGTTAGTATCCTTCAACAGTAAATAACGTGAACACATTTTACCCTGACATTGATGGTCATTTTATTAGTAATCAGAAAATACCAGGCCAGTAATCCCAGAGGCTCAGGAGGCTGAGGCAGGAGGATAGCAAGTTCAAAGTCAGCCTCAGCAAGTTAGGGAGGCCCTAAGCAACTCAGCAAGACCCTGTCCCTGAATAGGATTTAAAAAAAGGGATGGGGCTGTGGCTCAGTGGTTAAGTGCCCCTGGGTTCAATTCCTAGTACTAAAATAAATAAATTAATTGATTTAATTTAATTAAAAAATAAATATAATTTAGAAAAAAAGAAAATGCTGGGGCTGAGCGTGTAAGGGAAAGATTTCTAACTGGGGTTTTCAGGAGATCTGGGAACCCACTGAACTAGCCCACGCCAGTGCAGGCACATGCAAGGGTTTCCCATTACTTCCTGCCAAACAGATTAAGAGCCTAAATGTCAGGACCAAGACAAAGCAGTTCAAGGCCAGGGAAGAAGGGCAAGAGCTTGCCGGGAAGCTCAGGAGCTTAGGGCCGTGCTGGCCGCTCATTTCCATGACACTGCTATAAAGAGAATCCAGGTGTCCTCTCCAGAGGCCGTGGCCTCCTTCAGGACGGAGGCAGCATTAGCCTGGTTTGGTGTCCTGCATCTACTCTGAAACAAAGTGACAAGTCCTGTGTGTGGATCTGACACCTGGAAACAGGGCTTTGGCAAAAGGCACTCGGGTATTCCCACCCAGCGCTGGGCTCCTCAGCCCTCCAGGGGCACAGGCAAGACCTGTGGCCACAGGGTAGGGCCACAGAAGCAGAGCCAGTTGTCACTGCATCACACACATGGCCACAGTCCTCTGCCTTTCTCAGCAGCTGCCCGTCTCGGGAGCGACGTCACCTGCAGATGAAGGCCCCTCAGCACCCCACCCCACCGTTCCCTCCAGCCCTTGGACCCCTTGGTGTTCTCTGCAGTCGCTCTGCAGAGGCTCTGCCCTGACTCCCGGCCCGACCTCCTC
>JAJEJO010001090.1:166353-221524 GCA_020662805.1 Glaucomys volans
GCACCCTCCATCATCTGGTGAACTGAAGACACACTGGGGCTGTGATCAAGCACGCACCCTGGAGTCGCTCGGTGGTCAGCCTGGACAGGTCATGTGCACCTCGATCTCCTCCATCTCCTCCATCTCCACTTTACAAATGAGGAAGGAAAGCAGGATCAGAAGCCCGTGTGAGTCACTGCGCCCCTCCAACACCAGGCATCGGAGAACTGGCTCCCTGGGGCCTCTTAAGCTGGCATGCGACAGCTCCCACAGCAAGACTCCAGCCCTGGCACCCTGCTCATGCGCTGCTGCCCCAGGTGCTCTCCTGACCCAAGTGTGACCAGTCAAATGACATTTGGCCCTGATTCCTCACACCCATGCTCCTCTCTGCCTGAAACTGCCTCCACATCCAGTCCCTCCCAACCGTCCTCTGGAACAGTAACACGAGGCGCCACATGGTGCTACTGAAGTCTTAAGTGGTGGGACCTGGCGGGAGGTCTCCTGGTAATTGGGACATGTCCTTGAAAGGGATTGTGGGGGATCCCAACCTCTTCCTTCCCTTCTCTCTCCCTCCCTCTCTCTCTCTCTCTCCCTCTACTGTCCATGGACGTGACCTTCCATGTGTGCCCATCATAATGTGTGGACTTGCCATAGGCCCCAGAGCCACCACCAGTTGACCATGAACTGAGCCAAAATGATCTGTAAGTTGACTTTTCTCATGTACTTGCTATAGTGATAGAAAGCTGACTAACACAGCTACCATGAAAGAAACGAGGGAAAAAGGAACGCCCTGTCCTCCTGCGCTTCAGGCTAGTGCCAGAGAAGTCATCGATCAAGAACTACATGTCTGTCCACGTGTGTCCAAGTCTTTCTTCAAGGATCCTCCCACTGACACTGGCTCCAGGAAGACGCCCCTTCACTGCCCTCTCCCCCACAACTAGCATGTCCCCTGCAATGCTGCTCTTTTTCCTGCCTTCTTCCCAGATTTACACTCCTACCTAATCTCTGGGTAGGAAATACACAGCCAAATCCCAGTCTTGCCTCTTACTTCCCGGTGACTTCAGAGCCTCAGTTTCCCCACCTGTGAAGTTCCGTAAGACTGGCAGCAGGATTGAGGGGGAGGAACGTACACACAGAGCCCTGAGGACCCCACAGCAAATCCCTCCGGGGTAAACGATCTGCTCCCAGCTCCACCATGGAGCTTGTCTGTGTTCACTGACAGCGTGAATAGTTTGCTCTGTCTTTATGTAAAGGTCAAACCAAGTACACCTCCTGGTACACCTGCCTCCAGGTACACCCGCCTCCAGGTACAGCTGCCTCCTGTACACCTCCCTGGGAGCCATGGGCCCAGGATGGGCACTCTGCACAGGTCATGCTGGAAGGGAAGCTCTGAGCAGGTCCCCTCTCTCAAGACTACAGCCAACTGCTGTCAACAGGCCTGATACCAAACCTGTCACACAAGGATTCTCCCCAAGATGGAGCAGGTCCAGTCTCATTAAGCAAACAGCTCCTTGGACACTAAAATGCACTAGAATGACAGGCGACCAGAGCTGCCTCTTTTTTTTTTTTTTTTTTGCCTGGCTCTCCCCTGGAGCCTCAAGTCTTGAGTCTCCATGTGGCCCAATCTCACACACACGTGATAAATCCAGAATGAAAGATCCATTTTGAAGGTACCCAAAGAATGTTAAAAGAAAGCCCCACTGTAGTCTGACTGTGGCCTAATGGTGAATGGAATTGCGTTTTCAATGACCCAAATAAAATGTTGAAGGACACCTAGGAGCCCGAGGAGCATGACCACTGCCGTGGCTTCTCTCTTTCCCAGTGCTGGGTATTGAGCCCAGGGCCTCTGGAATGGCTTTACGAGGTAGAGTCTTCTGGAGACTTCTGAAGAGAACCCAGAGAATGCAGGGGTGCTTGAGCCACAGTTTGGGCCCATGGAAGCCCCTGCCTGCTGCAAAGAGGCCTCAGCTCCCAAGGGTGCTCATGGCTGGCTGTCAGGGCCCCAGCAGGAGGAATGGCCCAAGCTTGACTCTGGAGTCACCAAGTCACCGGGCCTTAGTCTAGGCAGAGCATCAGAATAGCTCAGTGAGCCGGAACTGCAAGGATAACAGCATTACAGTATATAAGCACGTAATTTATAAGCATATATTTTATAAACTAGCTTCTAAAATTTATCAGCAATTAATTACATGATAGATCAAGTACTGCTTTTCTTTGGGTTTTTAGAGGTTACATAATCCTGGAGCTGAAGTTTTCTAAGCAATTTCAGCATACATCTTAGAAGGACCAGAGACCGCATCCTAGGTGCCACCTCTGGGAACTCATGGGTTGACAGCACGTGGCAACTCACACATGACGGCCAGGAGCAAGGCGTGGGTGGGGAGGGCTAGCTCTCTCTCCTCATCACTGCCATTTTTCTCTACCTAAAAGTCCAGTCTCCCTCAAGAAAGATGTCAGCCAGCCAACAGGACACCAAGGCATTCACGTTGTCACAGTTCATGTCACATCACTGTTTGTTAACGTCTTCATTTTAAAAGGACAGCTGTCAAGGACGACCAGAGCCACCAGCGATGCTGCGGCTCATGAGGGGCACATCTGTGTGCATGAGGATCACATCCCACCCCGTCCTGCTGCTGTCACAAACCCTGCCCTCCCAAGTGTCAGACTCGCACAGCCAGAGAATCTGCAGAGCTGAAGAGACTCCTCCCATAGTGACTGGGACAAAAGAGTTCCCTGGAGGGGAAGTGGTTTGCCCAGCAGTTCCCGAGCATCACATCCAAGCTCACCACTCGGGGCCTTAAGCAGCTGGTTTTGTGCTGGTCACTCCTTCAACGATTTCTTCCTTCCTCTATTTAGAGGACACCGAGGAGTCTCTGTGTGTCGGCTAATGGATGCATTACCCAAGAGGGGGCTACTGCTATGCAAAAGAAATCACCCTGCATTCAATATCAGAGGAGAGGCAAGGGTATTAGCATGCAACCTGTGCCCACACGATCAGAATTAAAACAATTAGTTATAAGGGCCCCCCTAATTCAATTACGAATTCTTATTACCATACAAGTATCTAGAAAGAGAACAATAGTGCCAGCAGTGTGCTGGATTTCATGCCCAAGTGCACACTGGCCATCTGCTAAGACACGGGACAAGGTTTTCAAAGAAAGGTGACCACAGGCCATTTAAAGCCTTCATTAGACACAGGAATACTGCTCTGGGGAGGGGAGGGCTGCAGCCCACACTAGCCACAGGTTTGCCCCACACTGTGGGTTTTACTGCAGGAGGACACCTGTTTCTTTACCTCCCACCAGATCAGCAAGGACAGTGCTCCTTTTGGAATAACCATCTGGATTCAAAAACATAAAAATGGTCCCAAAAAACTGCATGTGTTTAAATGTCAACAGTACACAGCAACCTCCAGGAGCATGGATGAAAAGCTCTCTTTCCTACTACATTTTTTGGTGTTACTTAGTAGTCACAATAGGCTGAAACTTGTGGCTCATGACAGTGGTTTAATTGTCAGGAGAACCATCTTGTGGTTCATAAAATCACACTGAAGGAGATCTAATTAGATTTCTAGATTTCTGCTGCCTCTAAGCAATTCTGATGCTTTTTATTCTCTTGTGCAGGAAGTCAATTTTAAATTAAATTATAATGGAAATTTTCCAAAAAACCACTTCCTACTAGCAGCTATCAGACCAAGAAAATAAATTGCTGAGGAAAGCTCTTATATAGGCAAGTCTTGGATGACTTATGAACTCTCCTATAACTTTATAACTTCTAGGCAACGACTAACATCCCTAAAAAAAGCAGAGGGCAAATACATCTACTGGATAGTGCACTTCCTGAGGGGCTCTGTCCTATTCTCTTTGGTCCCAGTTTCTGACTCATTAATGAATAATCTGATTATTCATTCAACACAGTTGTTGAGTACCCACTCTGTCAAGTACTAGAGATAGAGATGAGTAAGACAAGGTTATTATTGTTTTTTTGCCAGAAATGTTTTCCATTTATTTTAAAACTCAGATCTACACAGCTCATGAAGCTGCAAACTGCACCTTACACAAATTATACCACAAGTTAGCAAAAAAGTGCAAATGAGCTCTGCACTCCTTCCCATGACCTCCTATGAGGCTAACTGGTGAGCAACTTCACTCAGCAGATTGTTTCTGGCTAAGTAGTTCCAAAGATCCAAGAGGAAAAAATTATAGCACCATCCCTCTTAAATGCCAAGGAGAAAATAAGGGTTGCCTGCCTTGACAAAGTGGGTACTCAAAACAAATAACTTGTTTTGGGGGGTTTTTTTGTGTGTTTTTTGTTTGTTGTTTTTGTTTTGATTATTGGTTCAGTAATCACAGGGAACTGAGGTAACCCTGAGTCCTCAACAGTTAAGAGATTTCAACAAAACCCATGCAAGCAAGAATGTAGACACCCATCCCTTAACCTCTACCAAATGTACTAGGGCCATCACCAAAACAGAATTCTCAACCAGTCAGCAGCTCCTTCACACTTTCCCATCACAATGCATCTCCTTGCATTGGATGCAGGATGCCAGTACTATTGCTCCTGCTATGGAGGTTGGTGAACTCAGCACATGACCGACCCAACAAAGAAAGATTCTCATCCAGTGCTAGGAGCTGGCACTGGGCTCCTCACTCTGCATGATTTCTGCAGGGGAGAATTTCAGGGCTGGAAGTCACTTAGACTAAATGAGGGATCTACATGGATGCATTATGAACCTCCCTGAGCTCTGACCATCTCTGAACAGGGAAGGTGATGGCATTTACTTCAAGGGATGCCTAGTGACTTCTGCATAGAGCCCAATGTAGGTGTTCAGTTTTGTCTGCCCACGCCTGCATTCCTTTCACCCTGCATGCACCTTGGCAGATGGGAGTAGGTGAGCCAGATGAAGACAGCTGCTATTTACAGACAACTTCATCAAGCAGATCAACAACACAAGGACAGCTCTGGAAAAATACCTGACAAGAATGCAACCTGGCTGTGGGACTAACCCAGCCAAACGGGTGTCAGGTCAGTCTCTCTCCTGGGAAGGGAACTTTTTATCATACCCCAGTGATGCTCACAGCACATGCACCCAGCCCCACTGTACTCCACACGGATACAAAAGCCCTGGCAGGAGCCACCAGTGATTGGCAATCTTAAGATGTCCACGTCCTAATCCCCAGAACCTGTGAGTACACTGGGAGACATCGCAAAGGGCAGTGAAGACCGTGGGTGGGGGCAAAATTGCTTATCAGTTAACAATTAATCTGGAGTGTCCTGGATTATCCGGGTGAGCCCAATGTCATCCCAACAGTCCTTAAAAGTGGAAGAGGGGGCTGGAAGAGAGAACCAGAGAGGTGACAGTGTGAGGAGGACTCAGCCTCGTGTGGCTGGCTTTGTAAACAGAGGAAGGGCCATAAGCCAAGGAAGGCAGGCAGCCTCTAGAAGCCTCTAGAAGCCAGAAAGGGTCAGGAGAAAGCCTCCCCCAGAGCCCTCAGGAGAAACCCAGCCCTGCCAACACCTGGGTTTTAGCCCTGTAAGACCCATTTTAGACTTCTAGCCTCTACAACTATAAAATGATAAGTATGGGCAGTTTTAAGACACTAGGTTTGTGGAAACTTTCTACAGCAGCTAACCAGAAACTAATGCCCTGTGCTGTATGGTCAAGATGACATAAACCCCTCCGGTCCTCGGCGAGAGGCATTCCTCACACGCCCTCCTTCTCCAAGAAGGGTCTCTGCTCTTCTGAAGTTGAGCTCTGTGGTCAGAGGCTGGGTTACCTCTGCCCATTATACAAGAGACTGTCTTGATTCACTCGCAGATCACTCAGAAAGGGATTTTCAAGCAGAGACGAGAGATGGTGCTAGACCCTGGGATGACACTGGGGGGTGACGTATTGTTTTAGTCAGTTTTTCTGCCAACTAAATTTAGCAAAAAATTTTAGAGAAGTGAATGTTTATTTGGCACTCACAGTTTCAAAGGTCTTAGTTGAGGCAGAACATCATGGTGGTGTGGGAAGGAGGAAAGCAGCTCAGGACATGACAGCCAGGAAACAGAGAGAGAGGACTCCCAAAAGCCACCCCGCCAGGGACCCACCTCCTCCAGCCACACCTGCCTGCCTACAGTTACCACCGGCTAATCCCTGTCAGGGATGAATGCACTGATTGGATTGAGGCTCTTGCAACCCATTCATTTCTCCTCTAGACTGTCTTGAACTTTGGGGGAACACCCCAGATCTAACCATAACACTTATGATCCCCAGGTGTACCTATCCAGTGCTTCAGGTCCATGAAGTCAGGCCTTCTTCCCTCCCTCCCTCCTTCCTTCCTTCCTCCTTTCCATAAATAACTACTAAGCACCTAATAATATAAAAATGAGTGAATAATCCCCAATCCTTTTCCAAGGAGCTCATTAGTCAAAGACTCACCACCCAATTAGAGCTGTGATTTTCAAACTTTTTTGGACCATGACCCATGGCAATACACGCATTTCTATGTCCCAGTCTACTACCACACATGCATGACAAACTGAAACAAAACTTCACCAAATCACGCGACTTTTACTTAAAGGGATGTATTTTCTGTTCTCTTTCTGTTTCTCTTATTTTCTGTTCCACCCTATCCCTCATTCTGACTAGCATTCTATTCTATTCTATTCTATTCTATTCTATTCTATTCTATTCTATTCTATTCTATTCTAATTCTGACCCTAACCTAGCCAATTGAGTCATGGACTGCACTTCTCAGTTGGAAAAATGCTAACACAGAAGTCTTGATAACCTGTACAAAATAGTCCCTCGGCAGCTTCACAGAGGTTAGTCCAGGCCCCAGCGGCCTGCAGACCCTTCCATCCCACACCCCGCTGTCTGTCCAGGTGAGCTCAGGCTCCTGTCAGCTCAGTGTGATAACCACCCACCCTAAACACACATCCCACCAGCCCTGGAGGGGAGGAATCACAGGAGCTGGGTATGGAACACCGCAATGCGCTGTTCCTGTCAACCAGGTCCCTGGCTGTAAATGTCACTCGAGTGAATTCATGCAGAGGGCTCAGAGCAATGCAGAGAAAACAGTGCTCACAGGGCAGCACTGAGGACCCAAGCCCCCGACCGTTCAGCCCATCCACAGAGATTAACGTTGATGCAAGGAGAAGCTAGCACAGCATCCGGGCAAAACACCAAATGACTAAAGCCAGCACACCTAGGGAAGATCACTCGTGGACAAGGCACAGCTCTGGTCAGGCCCTCTGCAGGCCCATGCTGGGGAGATGTGCCCAGACAAATGTGCCTCTCTGGTGCTTCTCCACAGGGTGCCCAGGCCACCGGCTCCAGAGGGCACTGCTATAAAAAGCCACTGAAAAAGTCACAATACCCTTTTATGTAAGAGAGGCTTATTTGCACAGATTATTTTTTAAAATGGGAATTTTCACTCTCAATTACTTGTCATTCCACTAAATGACATATATTAAAGCTTATCTTTCCACAGGCTAAATTTAGACTGATAGCAGTTCCCAGATCACTCATTTAGAAAAACACTACCCTGCTTAGCAAATTCAGTCCACTCTGCTGAGCAGATTCCTTGGCACAGTTGCTGGGCAGCCAGAGGCTCCGGAGGCCGGGTGGGCAGGCCCCTGCGGCCCACCGCAGCCCGTGCCCTCCTGGCCCTGGGCTGGGCCTGCCCACATGAACACCACAGTGGCTGCTCAGGGTCTGGGTCATGTTCAGGCGTTGCCTCCGCTGAGCCCTCTCAGGCTTCGCCACAGTTTTTCTGGCAGAAAATATTGAGGGGGCCAAAAATAGCACACATCAATGTCAGAGCGACCCCCAAGGAGCAAGATGTTCCTCTAATCACAACGCCCACGGGCACCCCCGCCGCCAGCAGTGTTTTATTAGATGTACCCTTTATGCCATTGCCAGGAAAAGATGAAGACTGGAACCCCATCATCCACTGTCCGTAGGGGCCGTAATGTCATAAGCAAGACACTTGCACATTCTAAGGCAGGAGGCCAGTCGCACGCATGTCTCCGACTCTGCATCTGCAGGATCGACAGCCCTGGGGCATCTGCTGGCACAATCGCCTTCCTGTCCGACACCCACACTCCTCAGCCTGGAGCCCTGGGTTCGCCACTTGCCTCCTCTCTTGCCACTGCCACAGCTATTCAGGCTGTCGGTCCCACTTTTTCTCTGCTAAATTCCAACCCTGGATGAATCCAGCCAACCATCCACAAGCTCGCTCAGCCCAACCCCACGCTCCCAGGCACAGCTGGAGAGAGCCCAGGGCACGCAGCAGATTCCCAAAGCATGAGAAGTCTCCAACCCTGGAGGCCCAGGAGCACTGCCCTGTCCCTGTGGACACTGTCCCTCCCTATTTCATGGAGTGACACTTCCAGCTTTGACCCCAACCCTCACATCTCTGCTCACGTGGTGTTTAGTGTGAACACAAGACATCAGTTGGGTCTCTGAGGACAGACAGGTGAAGAGAGCAGGTGAGAACTCCCTCCCCGGCACCTGCCCCCACCTCCCTCCGTCCTTCCCTGCCTCTGGTCCTAGGGTCCTAGGGTCGGGCTGTCCTTCCTGTCTTGAGGCCACCCTCCCAGGCTCTGCCCTGCACCTCCCCATGCCGCCCTCTCTCCTCCTGGCCCTGGCTCTCCAAGCATCCCTTATTGCAGCTGCTTTTTACTCCCTTTCCTCTAGACTGACTCTCCATCTGCCTTCTTCCTCAGAGACTCTAACATTTCTCCTGCCCTATAACTGCCTTTTATAAAAGGGAGGCTGCCTTGCCCCCCAGCCCCCACTCCTTACTCTTCCACCCACTAAAATGAAGTCTCCATTTCCACTGAAAACACTCTTGCAAAGATGAACTACGACCTCCAAATTGCCAACCTCTTCTTCCTGCCACACTCAGGGATCTGATGCTGGTTTCCACTCGCATCTCTTGGCTCCCTCCTCACGTTTCCGCTCCCCTCCTCTGTGTTTCCCTGCAGCATTCTCTTCTGCACTCTCCCCAGATTCTCTTCAATCACCCTCACAGCTGAGGACTCCCCAGTGAAGCCCCAGGCCACCCTCTCCTCTAAGCTCCAGATCCATGTATCCCGCCACCTGGTGCTCTTCACTCAGGGCTCCAAAAGGCCCTTTAATCAGTCAGTCACTCCAAGAGAGGGGGCCATGCGGCCCTGGGTGTCTCAAGGGATCCTGCAAACCTACCGCGGCGTCTGGCGCACTGTAAGCATTCCATGAATGATTGCTGAGAAAATGTCCCAAACCAAATCCATCGCTTTCCCCCTTAAACCTACTTCTGTCTTTGGAATGCCATCCAATCATCCAAGAAGGTCCTCTGCCATCCCAACTGTCCCTTTCCACCCCACCCTCACATCTATCCTCTGCAAGTCCTGTGGATTTTACCTCATCATTGGCTCTCTCTGTCACCCCCAGGGCCACACCTACCCCAGGCCCTCAGCATCTGAACATGAACCAAAGTGATGGCCTACTTTGGACCTCCCACCCCTGGTCTGACCACCTCAGATTCACAGCCTGCCCTTCTCATGATCTCATTCTAACCGCCTGTGTGGGAAGAACGCAGAGGACGAGGTGGGATCATCTGGTCAGGGGATCCAAGAGCTTCCATCGTGAAGTGCCTACTGGGATGATCTCTGCAAGACTGTAGGAGGCAAAGCAATCTGGGGTGGAGCAGGGTCCTAGAGTAAGATGGCATGGGGCGTGCTCTAGGCTACCAGGCAGCCAATATGGAAGAAGTCCAGGCATTAAATGGAACATCTGACCAGATGTGGTTGGACCGAAGGCCTCAGGCCTGGGGATGCAGGGAGAATTTTAGTTACCTCTTCAGAGCTCTGGGAAGTGGTGGAGTGACATGGTCAAGTCAGCCTTTTTAAAAGATCCTTCTGTGAAATACTGAAGTGCTGATGGTCACTCTCCTCACATGATGAAATCCAATGATCCCAACCTGAAATGCAGCAGGAAGCAGGGAGCTCAGGAGCATTCCACTCGGGAGCTGGACAGAATGTCCACTACCATCATTCTCTGAGGAACTGGCCAATGCATTTGGGTAAGAATAAGAAATGAGAGAGTCAAAACTCAGAAGGAGGTGCAACTGTCACTCTTTGCATATGATATGCTGGCAGAGCTACGTACCCCCAAGAGAATCCACTAAGAAACTCTTCACCCCATGAGAGAATTCAGTAAAATCCTAGGAGCAAAATGATACATAGAAATCAATAACTTACTTGTATGCAAACAATAAGCAGTTCAAGGAAGCATTAGAAGAAAGGCCTCCATCAGTAACAGGAGCAACAGTATGAAATTCTTAAGAATTTCAAATAAATGCAATAAGGATTGCACAAGATCCTTATGAAGAGAGTTTAAATTAACCTGAATGACAGAAAATCACTTAAGAATATTCCTGAACGAGAAGATTCGACATAAAATGACGCAGTCCTTCTTAATTTAATCTATAAAGGTAATGTAACTCCCCACAAAATAACAATGAGGTTTTTGGAATATCAGAACCATCTGATTGTAGAGCTTACATGCAAAGCTCCCTCTGGCTGCAGAGTGGTTTTGCAAAGAAGAGTGAAATTGAGTCAGGTGGGGGAGCTAGCAGACCCAGCCCAGGGCTCTGATGAGGAAACTTGAGCCCAGGCTGAATGGTGTTGGAGATGCAGAGAAAGGGTGTGTTTGAGAGAGATTTCCATGGAGATTGGACATGGGATGTGATGAGAGATGTGAAACGAAGACTCCTGGTTTTAGGTGTGCCCGATCAGTAATCAATTAAACGCCCCACAAACCTGCCCCTGAATTTTGAAATCACATCATGGCTGGTGGTGGTGTCTCTGGGCCCAGTGGAAATTTAACAAGGCCCTCCTGAAAGGCTTGCTAGCTAGTAGCCTGTTCGTAGCCAACCAAAGCACCGCTCCTGCACCGCCTCTGACTCTGCTAATTAGGTGTCTGCTGAGAGCTTCAGTGAGCGGACGGCCTTGGCTTTGGGAGCCTCAGAAGACTCTTACTCTTTCCCTATTTTCTTTCCTTTTTCCTCTTGATTCAAAATCATGCTGGCAAAGAAAAAAAAGAAAAAAAGAGCAGCAATTACGTTGGCAGTCAACCTAATCAGAGTCGAGGTTTACTTTCCCTGTGGCTGGACACCTCCATCCCACTTTTCCTCTTCTTTAATAAATAAATAAGTCCCAAAGGTACAACGACCCTTCTTGCTTCACCACCTGCTGCCCTGTCAGGAGCAAGGTCCCTTTCAGGTTTGCCTCATCCCCCGATTCAGAGCTGCTTTCAACACACCTTCAACCAGAACAAAGTGAGTTTAAATATATCACACAGTGGTTGCCTTGAACATTTTCAGGAATCAGCTCAGTGAATGCGGCGTTTGAGATGAAAACGAAATGTATGTGTTTTGGGTGCAAACAGCCTGTTAAGCAAAGCCTGCATCTGTTAAAACTCGCATGAAACAAGCAGAGGCTTTTGATGAGACTAGCTGGGACCCAGCTCACCTTGACTGTCTGTCGGCCTGGCTTTCTTTGGGAGCCACAAAGCAAAGTGCCACAAGGAGGTGCCTGAACCAGTGCCTTGACACTGTGCAGCACACCTAGATTGCCTGGGTGGTCTTGCCATGTGCAGAGTCAGCCTGCAGCTCCAGAGAGGGGCCTGGGACTCCCTCTCCTAAAGAGCTCCAGGGGATGCCACCCTACAGACCCACAGCCAGTGGTGAGAGGACTGAGAGCTGGAACAGGCTCAGCAAGGGGCCCCCTCCTTCCTCAGGGATGAACCTGCAGGTGGCACACACTCCCCCCACTGACGCAGCAGAGACTGTGCCACTGTTGTATGTCAAAGAGCCCCGACGTGACAAGTGAATGCTGTCAAGTCAGACTAGCTCATCCCAGCCTAACCTAAAATGTTCTGCTGGCTAAAGAGTCATACCTACAAAATCCCAAAATACTTAGGAAAGCCTTGCTGATTTGGATTAAATAAAAGGGCAGCTTTAATTATAGAATTTTAAAAATATAGTATAGCTTGATGCTTTCAGTTTTCAACTTTATCCTTAAGGATAACATTTATCATATTTCATTTACACTAAGAAAAAGAAAGAAATATCTGGGTCTTCCCAGCCCCCATCTATGAATAATTGCAAATTCCAAACCAAAGAAAAAGTAATTTCAACAGTCTTCATGCATTTAAAATAAAAGATTCCTAAAACTTACAATACCTGTATTCCTTCTATTGTAACCATGCCTGTTAATGGGGTTCCACTTAACACATTTCTGGACGGTAAAGTTAAGGCCTAAAGTCACAAGCAAAGTTGATGTAACTCAAGGTCATTGTCATTCTGGGGACCTTATTAAGCTCGGGAATGTCAATGGAAATGAACTTTACCTACTGGAGTACCAGCCTACCTACTGGAGTACTTAGGGAAACTTGTGTCTCTGGCAAGAGTGCGACCTCAGTCTAGTTGGTATGGCCTTGGAGAACATTTTCCTTATCAACCAAAAAGTAGAATGCAGAAGACTAAATTATAACTGATATTTAAAAAGAGGTGAAGTAAATATTGCACATGCATTTAAGCAGTTCTTCCTATTCACGGAGATCCACGTTCCTGCATGTGAAAGACCACGTGGATAAATTGTGGAGTCACTATTTTGCACAGTGTGAAAAATGCATAATAAAAAGATACAAAATTTAAAAATACAAAAAAATAAAAATACAAAAAGCACATAATAGGTCTAGGCAAATGCCTTACACATACTATTACTGCCTTTTCCTGACACCACATCCCCACCCCAGGTTATCATGAACAGGACTTAGCCCTTCCATACTGATACTGGGGGAAGAACCCTTAAAAACATGGGACATCTTCAAAAATCACTCAGTGAGAATGGAGTATCTACTATGTCCACATAATAATGACGCATGAGAAGCTTCCGGGTAACAGGTGTCATTAAGACAGGCCACCTCCCATCACACTGTCAGAGCTCCTTGCTTTCCTGGGTACCACTACACCAGAGATGGAGTTCAACTCCTCAGTCATCAACTCGTTCCTTCTATTTCCTTTAAGCCCAGGGTGGGTGGGATGGAGGTGCAGGATCCAGAAATGGAAATGGAATATTTTAAAAATTTGGAACATTCATTGGACAGATGTGGGAAATATCCGATGTGGGGAAACACAAAGTCCGCACTGCTTCCGCGGCACTAACACTGAGTGCGTTCCCACGCCCCATCAACCCCCTTCCTGTGCTACGTCACCTCTTAACTGCCAAGTAAGCAGTGCCCGAAGGTTGGAATCCTCGGAAGATGCTCTGGGAAAGGTTCCGGTACAGCCCACTGGAAAGGGCTCCAAACAGACCCAGGCATGTGGCTGAGTTGCCTCTCCTGCCCACCAAGGCTCTCACCTGCTGAAGGGAACTGAATTCCCTGCCCCTGGGCGCTGTTGTGAGTCTCCTGAAACCTAGGAAGGGTGCTGAATGCATGATGAATCTCAGATGAGAGAATTATGTGCAACGCATAACACAAATGTTACTTATTAGTATTCCATTACTACTTTTCCACGAAGGCTCTCAAGCCTACCACTTGAATGATGGTGACTCCTCTCCTGAGTGTTCACCACTGGTGGGGATGTGAATAGCTCACAGCTCACTGAGCAGGCAACTTGCTCATATCTTGGTTTGTAGAATATAACTAGACTCCAAGTTCTTGGCCTAAAGTCTGCTTTGTTTCATTTCTGGGCTCTTTAATAGCAACAGGACGAGGATTTGGTACAGAAGAAAAGAAAGGGATGCTCTTTACTAACAAAGAGATTCCTTGGGTCAGGATGCTTCAGAGCATCAGAGAAATTAGCTCATGCGAGCCTGTCCAAGGAGGTGGCTCATCTGAGATCTCAGGCCTTCCTGAGCTGAAGGTCAGAACGGCTGATCCTGAGACCTGCTTGCATAGGGACAAGAGGTAATGTCTACTGAAACCAATGAGGCCACTTCGAGAACCTACTAGCACATCCATCCCTTCAGGCAAAGTCTCCCACCCCATCCTGGAGGTCTTCACCCTTGTTGAGTCCTAGACTGAAATGTGTCCAAGTTCTAACCTAAACTTTAGAGCATGCTGCTTCCGCGGAGGGAAGAAAGAGAAGCAGTTACTGAGATGTGCTCAAAGCTGACGTAGGCCACTGGGGTTGGCAACAAATCAGTCTCAGAGGCCCAGCCCAAGTTCTCCCTTCCCTCAGTGTCTCTAGTTTGCTCTCTTAAGACAAGAGACTCCTTGCTATGTGAGAGATCTTAAAATAGCTCAGGGAGATGGGGAATAAACACGTAAAAAGAGGCTCCATATCATGTTATCAGGGAATTGCATATTAAAACAATGAGATACTACTGCACAGCAATTAGACTAAGTTAAAATCCAAAACACTGACAAAACCAAATGCTGACAAATATGTGGAGCAGCAGGAACTCATTTCCACTCATTGCTGGTAGGAATGTAGACAGGTACAGCCACTGTGGAACACGATTGTTGAACGGTTACCAAGCTAAACTTAGTCTTACCGCATATGCAGTAAGCACATCAAAACCTCATATCCACACACACATAAAAAAACCTGTCCATCAAAGTTTTATGAATAATTGCCAAAAATTGGAAACAACCAAAATGTCCTTCAAATGGTAATGGATAAACAAATAGCAGTACATCTATCTGCACAGTGGAATATTAGTCAACAGTTCAAAGAACTGAGGTATCAAGCTACAAAAAGACATGAAGGACACTTGGATGCGCATTGTTAATTAAGAAAATCCATTTGAAAGGGCCACATAGCACATGATTCCAGCTGTATAGCAGCCTGTAACTTTAGGGATGGTGAAAAGATGAGTGATTGTCAGATTCGGGGGAGGGCATGCAGGGAATTTTCAGGAAAATGAAACTATTCTGTATGACACTATAATGGTGGGAACGTGATGTCATGCATGACATAAACCCATGGAACATACCACACAGAGTGAGCCCTAACATAAACTGTGGACCTCAGTTAACGGTGATCAATCAACCTAAGTTGATCAATCTTAACAAATGTACCACACTCTCATCACAACCAAAGATCAGAGGAACAACCCTAGGAAGAAGGAGGCTGAAAATCAAAACCCCTATTTTTAACCCCCCTGGGGTCCCACCCCAGTCCTGTCCCAAGCCTGCTGCTCCACAGATGTCCTCCCAGTCCGCACACACACTTTAAATCAATCACAAGTTCTGCACTATGTATAAGGTTCTAGAATTTTTCAGTTCAGTATTCCAGTGCAATTCTTCACTAGTCCAATATAACAATCGAATCACTAAAGTTCCTCCAGTGTTCCAACTCGGTTTAATAGCTCTCTCTCTAAATCCCCTTATCTTGGACCCTCTGTGCGGGCTCTGACTTACCAGGAAATGGACACCTGGAGACTTATTAGGTAACAGGTACATCTGCAGAAGTCTGACAGACACTCACTCACTGAGATGCTTCTGGAATACTGAACTGCTTATCTGCTGGGAGTGGGGAATGGCTGAGGGGAGAGGACGCAATTCTCCAGCTTCCATGGTACAGTAAAAAGGCACACACGGTCAGGAGGCAATTCAATGATGGAAGCGCCTCATGCTGGTCTCAAAATAAGGACAAATCTTGTCCACTGTGTTTGCATTTTGTAAACCTCTTTCCCACCACTGTTTGGAACTTCCTGGATAATAGCTACACACATCTGATCATGGACAGTTAAATAAAAACACATCATGCTTCATCAAATCCTCCAAAGTGCAGCACACTCAGCTCCAGAAGTCACTTCCTGAACCATTGCTTTGGCTTCGTTCATGCTTACAGGAGTATAAATTGGTGCCACGTCTCTTCCAGGAAATCTGGGGACATTCTGTAAGATTTTAAAGATAGCTTTATAACTTCCGACCCTGAATTCCACTTGTGGGACTTTATCTTCTAGAAGTATGAAAAACAACTCCTCAATGCACATTCTGCCCCTGGTCTGTGACTGGTCTTAGAAGGGGTCACGAGGCAGGCTAGGGTTTCCTGCCTTCTGGGAAGGATACCCTGGAAGTGATGGCCTCACTTTTCCTGGGATGGCGTCCAATCTGGATGTGTCCCCCAGAGTCAGGGCAGACACCTGGGATCCTGCAGTGAGTGAATGCAGAGGGGGAAAGAGGCTGGGCCTTTGAGACATCACTGAGCATGTGAACCAATACATGCCGGAACATGCCTGACCTTGGGCTTCTTCCTTAGAGAGACAATACGTTTATGTATCATGTAAGTTAATGCAAGCCACTGTTTTCTGTAACGCACAGCCAAAAGTCACCTGACAACAATTCTATAGCAAAGCCACGCGTGAATGTCAAAATATGCACAAGAGTGTTGACTACAGCCTAGTTCACAGCTGAAGACTAGAAACCCAAAGTCCATCCTGGTTTGGTACATTATTGTCCACTCATACCACAGAAGGCTGTGTGGCACCTGAGGAGAGCCAGGGGCACCAGGTATGCCAGTGCAAGAGCTGCCCAAGGGATGTGATCAGTTAACAGAAAACAGTGCGTAGGGTGTGATTTTGCAGGTGCAGAATATATTCATATGCACGTAGGCTTTTAAGCACAAGCAGGCATGCACAAGGACAAGCATGCACACTTCTGGAAGGACACCATAAAATCACTAACAACAGTTCCAACTGGCGGAGGAGCGGCCAGTGGGAGATGGACTAGTTTACCTTTAACAGCATCTATACAGTTGGATCTTTTTATTGTAACATGGACTACTTTTATGATTTCTTAAGTCAAGATGAGAAACATTTCCAAAATGATTAAAGATTCAATTAAGATAATTCACAGATATCACAATGACAAATACACATACAAAGATTACTGCCTAGAAATTCATTCAAATCATACTTTCTGACCTAGACCTACCCATAACCCACAGAAAAATGGCAGTTTTTAACACTTCTTCTTCTTTTCCTCTGCAACCTTCTAGCTACCTACAGTCAGTATGAATTAGGGAGCTACAAACTAATTTTCATTTGGCCTCAGTAAGACAAAATTGACTAAATTCTATCCAAACGCACACATGTGCACTCCAAAGCCAAAGTGTTTGCAATGCAAAAGGTGTTTTGCAATGTCTCCATGGGTGATGGTTGCCTGCAATTTTTGAAGAGCTACCACAAGAAGAACCAAGTCCTACTTGGTTTTCCAGATTTCCCTCTGGTACCCAGATTACATCTAGGGCACTTCTAAGCACAGCCACTCTGTACAGACAATGATTTTGAAATGTGTAGCTTATTAAAATAGCACCTGTCCCAATATGCAATGACATTCCAGAGATGCTGAGCTATGGGGGGACTGTGGTCTCCATTTGGCTGGGAACTTTCCCACCAGCCTCTTTGATGATGAGAATTTTCTCTCCTCCTCTCTAGTCTTGAGCACCCCAGTCCCCAGAGTGCTCCTCCCTGCCTTCCCTCAGGCACCACTTCCTCCCAGGAGCCTGTCCCGCTTGATCTAATCCTGCATTACTCTCTCCAGTTTGCAGTTGTTCATTGGTCTGCATCTCCCTCCTCTTCCTCTACCTCACATGCCTCCACTGTGGGCAGAGACTTGGTTTTCTCCCCCTGTTGTCCCTGGAATCTGGCACAGTGATATTCTAGAGAGAGAGAAACCTGCATCAGAACCATAAGCCCAAGTTACTCTGGAGGTGCTCCTCTGTGACTCTTTGAGCCTGAGTGTGCTCCCCTGCCTAATGGACGTAATTATATCTACAGCTGGTCCCAGTGGTGGGCCATGGAAGGTGACAGTGGTACAGCTCACTGGAAAACATAACTTGGCTTTGGAGTACACAGCGGTGGTGGCAGTGGTAAAGGTAATAAGGATGATAATAATAATGTGTGTGATGAATAAATTGGGCTCAGTAGCCTTGGTATCTAATGCAATCGGGCTCAACCACCTCCCTCCAGGAGGGGGTACGATCCTGCAAGCACACAGCTGAGCCTGGAGAGTCCTTAAGCAATGTTCCTGGCAATACACAAGAAAATCAGACCAGGTAAATGAGTTACTGCCCACAGATGCTGAAGGTGCTGCACAACACCTGTTCTCTTCCCGCAGCATCCCCATGGATGATTCCAGCATCAGGGTCCACAGTAATGTGACTCCCATGGGCTTTGGACAACTGTGCAGAGAAGGAGGAAAAACAATTGCAAAGACACCCCAGTTCTCTAGGGAGCTTTTGCGGGCCATATGTCGATCTTTACATGTGGCTCACAACAGTTTTTGTTTTTTCTTTTATTCTTTTAATGGCCAAAACCTGACAGAAGAAAACCATTCTGCTAGCATTATTTAAAGAACTGTGTGTATTATCCTCAAAGACAGGTCTTTTGAAAACTGAAGGACGACTGTCCCAACCCTCCCTCTTTCCCATCACGCCATCTCCAGACTCCCACTTAAGTGGAATTGTTTAATTTATAGGATCTTTAAGCTTCCCCGTGGGTCCTTCTGGAACGACGATTCCCATAGCTGAGAAGCGGCAGGCTCTACCTGGCATTTCAAGCGTGACCTACTTTAAGGCTCCATCCAGGTCCACTGTCAAGGCGCTGGCCTGACTCCTCGCAGGCTCTCTGGGTGAGCCAAGAAAAAGAAACAGTTGCGAGCATTTAAAAATGTGTGCCAAACATGCAAAGGGGGGGAAAAAGCCTTCGGGGAAACGATACTGTTTTGAATGTTAAAAGGGGGCGGGAAAGTGGAACAGGTGAAAAACGACAACCTGCATTTTTCTTTTTAAGCCCAAAGCCACCTGCGTGGGCCAGGCCTACCTGCAGCTTCAGACTTGTGCCCATAGCTTCAAGTCGCAGACTGCAAGCTCCGTGAGGGCCGGCACCGCGCCACTGCCTCCCTGTGATCACTCAGTGAGTAAACACATCGTTTTGGTATTTTTTATAATTTTTGGAAAATTATGCCTGCCTTGGAATTCTCTTTGCCACCAAGTTTTAGTTCATCCTTCTAAAGAATCCAGGATCAGAAAAAAAATGGAAATCATATTATCTCCAAACAGATGATGTCTGATAAGCTTCTCTCTCCAGAAACATATCCGCCCCCCGTTCTAGAGAAGCACTAATGTTGCCCAGTTACCCATCTTCATGCAATAAGCACATTTCAGGGCTCCATTCAGTCCTTAAACAACACTCCTCTCTCCTTCCTGCCTTGGTCAACTCTTCTGAGAGTGGTGACTTAAAAAAAAAAATCCTTTCCTATTCCTTGCACTATTCTTTAACAAACTAGCAATAAAGATATTGATAAATTATGATGACAGTATTATTTATGGTATTACTTAATGGATTTTGAGAGTCTAACCCAACCCAAAACATGGAAGGAACTTTAAAAAAAAAAAACAGGAATTCATTGGTTCATTGCTGATATACTGACGCCGGAGGTGTTAAACTCTCATCAGTACCGCTCTCTCGACAGTAAGCAGGGCCAACCCCACATCCCACCTTCTCTACCGACACCCCCCACTGTCCTCTTTGTGAACTCTGGCCCACTAAGTTCTGAAATCCTCCTAATTGTGACATTAGAGGAGTAACCACAGAGCTAGACAAAAGCTTGAGATGTGTGAATCCAATCACATACTATTAAAATATTTAGAAAGCGTGTCATTCAGACAGGCAGGAAAAAAGAAAACAATACAGGATTCAATCAGGCAGAGAAGAGACTTGGAAAAAAAAAAAAAGTCATAGCTCTGAACCAGAGGGTGCAGAATTGTACCTACCCAAACATGACATTTACTATAGAAAGAAGTGTGAGCAAGTTTTCTAAGGGTGCCACTTAAACTCAAGGGGAGACACCACCAACCGGATGCTGTGGATACTGACATCATGGAGACTCAACTGGGCTGCAGGTGTCTATCAGTGCTAGAAGAAGGATCCAGCATGTATGCGGCCTCAGTGTCACTGGATAAAATACCCTTGGCTGCAGCCACAGCACACCGGAGATGGCCAGCATCTCACCCTCATTGCTGTCCTCCAGCAATGCACCTCCTCAGGTGCCCTCTCTCCCCAGCACAGCATGAACCAGTGGGAGGATTCCTTCTGGCTTTATTTTAAAGGTAGCAAGGGAAGAATGGAACCATAGTTTTCATAATTGAGGGTGCCAGCCAGCCCAAGTGCACAGCTAATGAGATCATCCACTGGGGCTGGAGGAAAGCTGGGCCACCCAGTACTTCTGGGAATGAAGAAAATGTCCCGGGGGAGGCAAAGGGATTGGGCCACAGGTACATGGCTGGACAGTGGCAGAGCCAGGATGAGAACCTACTGTGGCTTAGAATGACCCAGTGATAGCAGCTGCTTTAGATCTGGTTTGTAGAGAAACAAGCCACACCCTGAAAGTCCCATGCACCGTGCCTGCTGTCTCAGCTTACCAAGCAGTTTCCAGACTACTTGGGCCGTCCAGGAGCCCAGCAAACAGAACAGGCTCAGTCCCCAGCAGGACAGGCCTTGCCAAGGGCACCCGCTCACTGTGTGCAGACCCTGCAGGCTCTGCTTATATTTAACTAGGAGTCTCCAGCAGACACAGGGAAATTTAGCATCAGCCCCACGTTCAGCTAAAATCCAACAGTGACCCCACCTGCACGGGCTCCATCCACCTGAAACCAGCTGGTGGGTAGAAAAGTAACTGGGTAAAAATGGATGTTGGTTACTCTGCTTCTGCTGCCCTCTGACCAATAATCTGAAATCACTGACCACTTTCCTTTGCTTCACCTTCTTTTTCTAACCTCTCCCCCTTTGGTAAACAATTATCACCTGGCGTTTGAAGACGCAGCTACAGGATCTGTTGTTGTTCACTTGTCACCAGTGTCAAATGCTTCAGGAAACACTATCTATTCACAAAAGTCTCCCAACAGAACAGGGTAATTTCCTCATATGCAGTAGAACTTATGGTACCAAACATGAAACATCATCATGGTCCAGGCTAAGAACCAAGGTACATGTCCCATGCCAGAAGAGACAAAGGAAAAGGATCAGGAACTCTGGACCACTGTCAGACACATCCTGAACTTCTGTTTAGCACCTGGCTTTCCCCAAGTTTCTTTCCCTCCAGTTACTTGGAGAAGGATCCCTCTTCACACGGCCAAGACCTCCGCCTCGCTTGGGATCCAGCCTCCTCCTGCCTTCTCAGGAAGCCTGAACTGACAAATAAACTCTTTCTCTTAGAGCCAATTCATTCTGGTAAATTTAGTTAAGTCTCTACCATAAGGAAAAAACAACAAGCCGCCTCCCAGCCTCATACTCTTGCGCTGACCTTGCTCTTCCCCCCTGAGAGGCCAGACTTACAGACTTTGTTGCTTCCTGCCTCCCACAATGCCTCAGCCCACTCCAATCTGGTGTCCCCACCATCACTTCATAAGAACAGCTCTTGTTAAGGGCACCAATGACCAGGATGTCACCAAATCAGGCAGTCACTTTTAGCACTGACATTCATTGAGCATTGACTGCCACCTCCGCACTGGAACACTGTCCTCGCCACCTGTGCCTTCTTGTCCTCCTCCTCTCACCTGCCCTTCTGACACCTGTTCCCTCCTGCCCTGCCCAGCCTCTGCCTGTCCCAGCAGCCATTCTTGCAGTTAAACTTTTTCCTTTAGTGTAGTGGTACCCAACAACGTGCAAATAACTCCCAAGGTTAGAAGAGAGCACCTGGAGTTCCCAAATCAAGCACTTGCACCTCTCTCCCTCCCTCTCTCTCCCTCTCTGCCATCACCCACTCTCCTTCACCCCACACGTCCAACCTGAGTGCAGTCCATTGCTCCTCCTCCAAGATGCCTCCTGCTATCTCCTTCACCTCCCCTGAACTCCCTCCCAGCCTCCTTCCTAGGGATCCCCATCCACTCCTGCCCTCCAATCAGCTCCCCTAGCTTAAATCAAGGTGTCATTTCAAAGCACTCTCTCCATGCTGTCTGTCCCCCAGCCTGTGGCCTGCACAGCTCACCTAGCAGGCCAGCATGGGCCCTCTTCCTGTTACTCAAAAGGGCCAGGAAGCAGCTCTGCCCAGAAAGCTCCCCGGACGTGCCCACCTTGCCCAGCAGGCTCCTCCTCCTTGTTCAGAGCTCAGCTCCCCTGGGGCAGGGCCTTCCCTGGTGGGCACTGCAGACCAGATTCCATGGCATGGCTGTGCCCCCAGCACAGATTCCCTTCCATGCACAGAGGTCCTCACAGCTCTGATTTTACATTTTTTAGGTGATCTGGGGGACACTACCTTTGCCCATCCCACTAGTGGGGCAGCTTGAGACTGCATGTCCCAGAACTCCTATTTCAGGGAGCATAATGGCTGGGGACCCAGTTGCTGCACTTGGAAATCCCTTTTGTGTGAGGCCACACCTCCCAGAGATGTCCCCAGCCAATGTCTTAGTGGGGACAGTAAGACAGAGCCTTTCCTAGAGGTCCTAGGACCCCGTCCTCTAACTTGGACTCAGGAAGTTTCCAACAACTTTGCCAAACCCTCCCTGGACTGCACAGCAAACCTCACAACTTCTCTCCCGCTTTCCCTGGAGTGAGACCCGTATGTTCTAAGGGCTCTCCAGGGTTGCCAGCTCCCTCCGCATCCTCTCCCCATAGGGACATTCCTCCTAATAAAAGTTCCATCATGCTTAATCCCTTCACACCTGCTTCCCCAGGGATCCAGACAAATATAACCCTCCACCCTTCAGCCCCCATCCATTTAGGTCACCTGTTAATCTCCAATGCCTAATGTGGAATCGATGAGAGAATCAATGAACAGATCATTTTGGAAAGAAGCGAGAATACGAACATCCGAATCTCCCACTGATTTCGTGCCCTTCACTTAGCAGCACACATGTGTCTACGCAAAACACTAAACAGACTCTCACGGCCTTCACTGAGTGCGCCAGTTCCCAAGTAACTGGCCTGGGCTCACTGTGGACGCCAATCCTTTGTCATGCTTTGAGGTGAGTGACACATTAACTTCTGCAAAAAGCAAGTAAGTACCGAAACGTGCTGGGTGGCCTGTGCTGTGTCGGCCCACAAGGCCACGGCCTCCTGCCTTTCTGGGGAGGAAGGAACACAGCAGCACTTAGGAATCAGGATACTCAGAGCAAATGCTCATGGGAAACCACCACCATTGGCAACCCGAGCATGGGCACAAATTTTGTGGAGAAAGAAAAGAATAATTTGTGGGTAGAGGAGAGTTCTGAGGTTCCATGGAGACATGCTTTAGATGGAACAAGACATTTTAGAAAATGCAGTGTAGAGAGATTTTCAACACCCACACATTCTTCCCACTAAGTTTCTGAATGTGAGAAATGTTTGGCTGCCTTCTGACTTTAAAAAAAAGAAAAGCTTTAAAAGATCTACCTAAAAAAGGAAAAAAGATCAATCTGAAAAAACATTACCTGCTATTTCAGGTGATTTTAAAGCTATGAAATAAGAAACTCCCTTTCCTGAGACAAACTGTCTAAGACCACGTCATCACACCACGTGCTGAAAACCAGAACCGGAGACGCTGTGCCCGTCCACAGGACACCAGTGGGCAGGCGAGGACAGGCTGTCCCCAGTGCCTCTGCAGAGAGATCTCTGGAGTCTCCTCCGAGCACAGCCTCTGTTGCAGAGGGCAGTTTTGGAGGGGTTGGTGCTGTAAAGACGAGATGTTGGTCCCACCGGAGTGAGAACTGAGGACCAGGGGAACAACCAGATGGCCCTCTGCCCCTGGCAGGGCCCCACATAGCTGGGACTTCCAGAAACACCTAAGAGGTGTCTCCTCCACAGCAGGGGCTTCTCTGAGCACTTGGAACTCCTCTGCAGGCTGGTCACCCTCCTCCCACTCCCTCGCACCTCTGGGCCTTGCTTCTCCTTCACTCCAGTCCCAGAACTCCGTGGGAACCCGCATGTGGGACGCACGGGTTCGCCTGGCTCTGGCCTGGGTGTGGCCTGGCTGAACTCTTTCCCATCCTGGGTGCTGTGATCTGTGGCGCTCTTGTCTATCACCCTGTGTTTTGTAGGTCACCAAAGTCACTTTAGTGGTATTGTCCTTTCCCCTGCATTTCTAAGGTAATGACTACTCCAAGCTAAATCAATTCCCACTATAAACTGTATTCTACTACCAGGCAATTGACAGAGGACCCCACCAACTTCAGATATAAGGCCAACCTTCCTACCTGCTCCCCAGCTGCACTCAAACCCACTGACAGGCCACCCACGCTGGGCATGTGGTTGAAACCAGTGGCCACACACCGGAGACACCCGGAAAGCTCTTTTTGCCATTTTCTTTTGAAATAGTTACAGACTCATAAGAAGCTGCAAAAACAGTGCAGGCAGTCCTCGACCTTTCATGTCTCTTCTTTCCTTTGCTTATTTTCCTTGCCCTTGACCTTTTCACAGATCTTATTGTCTATCTAAGAAAGTTCTGGCATCCAGCTTTCCCTAAGAGTGACACCTTACATAACGAAAGGCAGTCAGTTGGCACAGGACAAGCAACCACAGACCTCACTGGATGAGACCGTTCTTCGCACAGAATCATCTACTCGATATTTCTTTTTGCATAATGTCATTTTACAATATGTATAGATGAACCAAGATACAGAGCTGTCCCATCAACACAAAAGGCGTCTTTGTACTGTCTCTTTAAATTCACTGCCTTCCTGCCCTCCCCTAACCTATGAGAACTGCACATCTGTTCTCCATGTCATTTTAAGAATATTACATAAATGCACCATACAGTATATAACCTTTTGAGACTAGCTTTTCTCACTCACCGAAAGCTTTTAATAAATGACACTTCCTGAGTTTTATCACTACCCATCTCTCAGCTCCAGGGTTCTGAGTCAGTAGATCTGATGTGGGATGCAAGAGATTTAAAAAGCTTCCTGGGGATCCTTACCCACAGTGGCATGTGGGCCACCAGCCTGGACCATGTCCTCTGGCTGATAGAGACTGTGGTGTTACAGATGGGATGAAATACCTTGCTGGAGATGAACAGTGTTACATTAGTGCCCCCTTCATCTGCTGCATCCTCCAGGCCTCCAAGGGACCACATCAGTGGGGTGTGACCACTTCCACACACGATCGCACCAGCTTCCACCTCATGGTTTGCTCTTTCTGAGGGGCTTCTGACAAGTCTTTTGTGTTTCAGAATGATTTCTGGCTCATAGACCTGCGAGTCTTTGTACATAAATTCTTACTTTTTCTTTCAGAATCATACAGGCTTTGATTGTAGCTTGTCACACCCAGGGACACAGAGAATCCATGAAAGTCACTAAGTCTGGGTAGGCTCCTGGTCACCAGCCACTGGGGCAGGACATCTGGAAAGCAATGACCAGCTACCTGGTCTCTCTCCACCATCGACAGGCCACTGTGAAGGCCACTCAGAACAGCTGCCCGGAGAATGCAGGCAGAAGACCAGCCTCTCATGCCCTTGGAGGAAATGGAAACCACCCGGAAACACTTGCCCAGGATGACAGCGGAGAGAAGGAAGGGAGAGAGGACGAGGTGGGGACTCTCCATTGGGTCATCTGCTCTTGCCTTCAGTCTCTGTCCTGCCCAAGGCCACGTCAGCCCCACGAGGACAGGGTGAGGTGTGGTGTGATTTGGTCCCCTGCTCTGCTCTAGTGTCCGACTTACTGTTGATGCTCAGTAAATATCTATGGAGTGCCACATTTACCCAGCACCCAAGGGAGGGTCGGCCAGTGTCCATCACCAGGAAAGAAAGGGGGTTGCCTATGCAAATGTCACCCACATTGCTTCTTCTTGGGAAGAGCCGCAGCACCATACCATGTCCCACCCACCTAGCCTCAGATGTCAGCCCCCTGAGGACCCAACACTCACGTTCCCCTGGAAATCATCTCCCAAATTCTCCATGTGTGCCCAACAGAGGCTTCCTCTCATGTATGCTTCCTCCATAACACTGAATTAGGACCAAATCCTGACAAAATCTCTGCCTATACAGCCTCATGGCATGACCAGCACTGTTGGGCAGTTACGTGAAAGAATGGAGTCCACTCCGGTGAGTCATTGCCCCAGATTCACTTTCTTACACAAATATGCAGTTATTAACAGCAAAGCACACCAACCACACCATCATCACCAATATTGTGGATAGAGGGCCTTGGAGAGGTTTTCCCACCAAACTTTTCCCACTCCATAAGTAAAGAACTTTTTAAAAAAGCCATGATTTTTGAGTCACCTGGCAAAGGTTTTGCACTGGAACTTGATGGTGCAAAAAAGTTGCCACCTGAGTTTCTCTCCTCATTTCACATTTCTGGATTCAGACCCTAACATACAATATTCCTTGATATTTTGTTAATGAGCAGAAAAAGTTTTAATTAAGCGGATTCAGCTCCTTTGCTCTTTCCTACCGAGGCCGCAGACAGCCACTTCTGAAGACAGATGTGTGCACGTCTGTGCAGGCCCACCTGGGAGGGGACTTCTCACCTGTGCCTCTACTCCACATGCACAAGGCACCCTCTCATGAACTCTTAACTCCTAATGAGAAACCACTGGTGTGTGAGAAAGGAACATGAACCAAGGAAGCAAAGCGTGATACACTATTTCCACATGTTTCTGTAAGCCTGAAGCATCCTAAATTAAAAGTTTTGGGCCGGGCGCGGTGGCGCACACCTGTAATCCAAGCGACTTGGGAGGCTGAGTCAGGAGGATCGCGAGTTCAAAGCCAGCCTCAGCAACTTAGCGAGGCCCTTAGCAACTCAGTGAGACCCTGTCTCTAAATAAAATACAAAATAGGGCTGGGGATGTGGTTCAGTGGCCAAGTGTCCCTGAGTTCAATCCCTGGTTCCAAAAAAAAAAAAAAGTTTTGTTTAAAAACAAGTATCTAACCAAAGAAAAGGATCCAACTTCCACCTCGGTCTATGACTCAGCCCAGAACTACCTGCTCAGGTATATTCTCTCCTTGACCCACCCATAGGAAACATCAAAAGCTATTTTCCTCCCCTCTAAAATAGGCACTATCTGGGGAAGTGGAGAGACACCCTCAGTGAAGCAAGTCACAGACACCCACCAACATCGAGGAGCCTTAGCTCAGCAAAGACTGGTGAATACCGGCCCTACCAATCAGTGTAGGAGGACATGAACCATTTTTTAAGAAAACAGCTGTTTTGCCACTGTGAACAAATACCATTCTCTATAAACAACAGATTCTAATTAATCTATTTTCTCAACTGAAATATGGAACTAATAAAAGGACCCAGAATTGGGGGCTGTGAGGCTTGAGCAACACCCAAGTCCTTAGCTGGTGCCTGGTGAGAGTTCACAGGTGGCCCACATGGGGAGTGTCCCCTGTCTGGTGCCTGCCCAGCAGGTCATCTGTCCAGCACACAAGTGTGCTGGCGGAGCAGGAGCCCATGCTGGAAGCCCTGTCTTGGAGAGGCGGCTGTCAGTAGTCCCCAAGGCCTGCCACCTCCTGGCCGCCTCTCATTCTCCCAGGGCTGAGGTGTGTGTGTCATGGTGTCACATTAGCTAATGAGATCATACTTGCTAAACTAAGCTAAGCTAATGAGCTCTGTCTGCTTAGCTAATCAGCTCTAAAGAACACGCTTGCTTTCCTAGGGAACAGGCAGCCCCCAGAGTTAATTCAAAGGCTGGTTGTTTGGAATTGGAAATGTGTTTTCCCATAGAAACAATGTGACAAGTGAAGAGAATTCTTGGGGGAGAGATCTGGCCAGCCCCAAACCTGCTAATCCTCAGGGAAGAGCACAATGGTGCAGGATCCCAAAGTTATGGGTCCATGGTGCAGGCAAGAAAGAACGTCTTCCCTAGATGGACAGGTGGCTAAGGGTTAAAAATGGAAGGAAAAAAAAGGAAGAAAATAAATATCAGGGGCTGGGGATATAGCTCAGTTGGTAGAGAGCCTGCCTCGCAAGCACAAGGCCCTGGGTTCAATCCCCAGCACCGCAAAAAAAAAAAAAAAGAAAGAAAGAAAGAAAAGAAACACCAGTGACTATTGCATTTTAACCAACTAAATGACCACAAATGTCACAAAATATATGCCTTTGTTCAAAACCAAGTAGGTTATTTACTTTCCTTACAGTTTGTGACACAGCCAAAAGGTATTTGCTGAAAGAGGCAAAACTAAGACATTTTGTTTAAAACCCATTTCCCACCCAAGGGTGCTTGTTAGGGATTCTATTCCATTTCTTTTTCTGTGCTAGGATCTTTAATGAGAGCAGGTTCGAGAATCTATGAACTCTAAAAGCTAAATCTACAAACTCAGGTGAAAATTAGCACAAATTTTTATTGTAAATGATGCGATGGAGTCCAGTTCAGAAAGCAAGAGCCCGCCTGCGGCCAGCCTGAAAATGTCAACGTCCTCAACGAGGCTGCAACGGGAGGCGTCCACCACCTCCCCCAAGAAAGACAAGCTTAAAGCAGAACTGTCAAAAGAATTCCATGCTTGAAATGAGCTTTGCGGACGGGAGGATGAGGGCATCACACTCTCTTTCCCTCTTCCTTATTTTAGAAGGGATCCTGTGGTGGAGACGCACAGAACAGCCCCTCACTGCCGGCCCTACACAAACCCACATCCGTCATCTCAGCCTGTGGGCCTGTGTTACCTCCTCTGTAAAATGAGGGCAGTTTTACCAGATCTCGACTTGTATGATCAGAACTAAAAGGGTTCCTGTACGTAGCTAGGCAAATCCTAGGGTATCATTTATCAAGACACGTTATCTTAAAGGCAACTATTTTAAAAGTCCACTATGTGAAACATCAGAGTTTCTATTGCCCTTGAACTCTCTGTCTAAACACTGGAACATGGGTAGCCACTACTCCAGTGCTTCTCATGGGGAGGCTTCAGCATCTGACCAGTGACAGTGAAGGAGGCCCCTGCAAGACCAGGAGCCGGGGACCTTGAAATGCATGGGCCTGGGCTTCCAGGTGATTGCCCTTGGCCCTCCACTCACAGCATCTTTGTTTCTATTGCAGTTCTAGAAGTGCTGGTCTAGCACCTACTGTGAGTCCACACTAGGGCCAGAGGCATGAAAGACAAGGACCAATAAGACAGGGCTGGGCTCAGGAGCTCCGAGGCCGGTGCATTGGAGAGGTGTGCACAGCCACCCCAGCACCGGGTGCTAAGAGCCAGAGTCAGGGACAAAGTGCTGGGACCATGAGAACGGGTTGCTGCCAGCAGTGTCCCGAAGCCTTTCTGAATCACACATGCTTGAGAAAGACAGGAGGGATGGGCTGTCTGCATTTCACAGGTTCCTGACTGGAGGTGACAGGCCATCTGGGCAGAGGCCACAACAGGGTGAAGACGAGAGTGCAGGAGAACCTGGCACCCACAGCAGGCAGGGGGAGCGACTGGGGGGCTGGGGAAGGGAGCGGAATCAGGGAGTGTGTCCAGAGGCACCACCTACTGAAGTCTCCCGAAATGAAACGACGATGGCAGGACAGAAGATGGCAGGACAGAAGAGAGCTCAGGGCCCGGGGTCAGAGCCAGCATGCCGCTCTGCAGAACTCCTATGTGTGTCCTGCTGCACTGCTGAGCGCAGGTCACCCTTAAAAGTCTGAAGGTCTCTGCTCAGGAGTGCAGGGTGCAGAGGGGCCATCCAGCCACATCCCCATTGTCGCTGTCCACGGAACGGAGCCCCGGGGGCAAAAGCGGCTCTACCAGGCAGAGGTGTTTCTCCCTGGGGTCCACATTCCCGAGGAGGGTCCCAGGAAAGGCGTGGAGGGCTGGGCTGGGGTTCAGCCCTATCCAACTCTCCCTGAGCAGGGCTCTGCTGATGGCCCGGGGAGGCCACAGCAGCTAGAGCGCAGGAGGGAAGCACAGAAAATGAGGAAGTTCAGCGTCAACGAATTTATTCACAATTTTTCAACTGGAAAAGCAAACCCTGCTGCCCAGTTTAATACAAATTACATGTGGTGGCGAACAGGGCTGGCCACAGACTTCCCAGTGCTTCTGCCTCTCAAAGGCCTTAATCCAGCCTGGACAGCGACAGTCCAATGCTATCACCCGGTCAAGGTCACCTGACAGGTACTCACGGGCCCACTGTGCTGCAGAGGCTCCCATGCGGCATCAGGACCAGGGCCATCCTGACAGCCTGCCGCTGGGATGTGGGCCCACGCCTGTGACGTGCAATGGAATGTGCACAAGCGCAGAAAGTGCACTGAAACTTTCTCCTTCCAGATCTTTCTTCTTCATACACCAATTAACTTTCTGGTGGTTAATATGAGTGACAATAACAACACCTGCTTTTACCTTCAAACAAAAGTCTCGCAAGGGAAAAGACCCAAATTATGAGGAGCCGGAAGCCTGTAGAAAGGGCTCGTGCACCCAACCGCACAGAGCAGGCGAGACAATGCCTTAGGTCATGTCATGGTGCTTCTTCGAATAGTCAGGAAAGACTAACTTTGGCTCTGACATCAGACAGCAGCTCCCCAATTTACCTGCACTGATGTGTCTTATAGGTACTGGATCTCCAATGCACACTACCTTGGGCTCAGCACTCGATGACACTCAGTAAATATTTCATGACTCAAGCAAGCAAGAAATACTAACAAAAGTAAAAGAAAAGTGAAATTTTTATGAAGAAAGATAAATGGAAAAATGCCAGGAAAAATCAACAAAAACAGGGGGCCTGAAAGGAATGGAAATGAGGCTCCTGCTTAGAGGGATGATGTCATCCATTGATCTAAGTGCTGTCAATCAAGAAAGCAAGGTTTGATCAACAGAGTCAGCTCTAGTCCCCGGCAGAAAATCGCATGGGTTCACAAACAGCCTTGTCATTGATCAATGCATTAGACCAGATACTCCAAGTAAAACCATTTTTCTTTAGAGGATGAATTCACCTAATTGACTGGAGACTGTGGAAATGAGCAAGCTATTTCCCAACCTCCGCTGTGTGCTTACTGTTCAACACACACCAGAGTTTTTTCTCTTCTGTGGCTCTGATCAGTATAGATGCAAAGAGAAATCTGCCTGCAAAGGGATCTTATAATGACAGGATCCTTTTCTCTAACCAAAAAATTCCAAACAAACTAGAGAGGCAATATTTGCTCCAAAATAAAAAAGAAAGGCCTTCAGGTGATACAATCCATGGTGTTCTTACAAACACCTTCAGAAGAAGGTCCTTCCTCAAGCTTTCTCCAGAGCATGACGACTCCCATTCTCCTGTCTTAAGTGGAGAGAGGAGAGAAAACAATAAAATATTTAAATCTTCCCTGGAGGAGACAGGTCTATCAGAACTGAACAGGAAGGTGAGCCATATGTCCGATTCAGCCAGGCCTCCCCTTGGCTTCCCTCTCCTCCCACAAAAAGAGCCAGAGCAATAGCTCTTCCCAGTCCAAACTGCTGCTCCACCTGACCCCATGCCCAGTGGGAGCCCCATCCCCAGCCTCACCCGTCTGGTCCCTGCACTTGAGGTCCTGTTCTTCAACTGCCAGGTCTGCAGCCTGGCCTGACACTCCCAGCTCCCCACCACCACCTGGGCACAAAGTTTCATGCTGAACCTCGTTCTTGGGCCTGGGATCCTGCTGATACACTGCCCTGTCTCCACATTCCACTGAACCCAATCACTGTTCACTTCTGCCTCCTCTGCCCAGGCTCTGTCTGCCTGGGGCCATCTGGGTCCACCTGCTGCTGCCACAGGCTGGAGTCTCCCTCACCTATTTGTGGGTTTGTCTCCTCAAAGCCTGCATCGTCCAACTGGGCAACTGACCCATCTGTGACGTGCAACTGTGGTTAACTGTAGTGGACACTGTGTTCAGCCAGACAGATAATTCCCTATACCCCCACTGCCCGTGCTTTTGGGGGGCAAGCATTTATTCCAGGAGTTGCTGGGAATGCAGGCCTCTGCCAGCTCTCCACAGAGTGCCTCTCAGGAAATGACTGCAACTGAAGACAGTCACCTCCACCAAGGTCTTAACCTCTTCTGGAGCTACCACAACCAATGAGCAGTCACACAGGCATTCAAAGGCCAGTTCCTTGCCAGAGGATGGCAGGAGACTGCTGTGACCACACCTGCCCAGCCTGGCTACCCTCACTCCACACATGTCAATCCAAGAACACACCCTGGCCAATGTTCCTTAGACAAACCCCTGCCTCAGAGTCGGCTTCCCTGGGACCCCTGGTCAGTCCCTGAGTGCTCTGCTTCATCTCCTAAATTCCTAGGAGTCCCACAGATAATCAAGAGTCTACTCTGTTCACCCATTTTATGATATCAGGTTACCAAGTTTTGTTCAGAGGATTGTGTAAAAGTGTTCAGACTTTCAAGACCAGCCTAATCGGGGAAAATAAGGACTGGGGTACATTCCCCACAAACTGTCCACATCCCAACCTACGCCGAGGTAATTTCACAATGTCAAGGGACTTTTCCTGTGTAGTGACATTAAGGCCCTTTAGATGAGCATTTGGAATATCAAGGGGACCCAATGTAACCTCACAGCTTCTTAAACTCAGAGGGCATGTCTTGGTGGCAGAGAAAAGAAGTGACTACAGAAGAAAGGCACAGAAAGGTGCTATGTTGCTGGCTTTGAAGATGGAAGGAGGGGATCACAAAGCAGCTCTAGAAGCTGGAAAAGCACGATATACATTCCCCCATAGCTGCCGGACAAGAACCCAGCCCTGCTGGCTCCTTGGTGTTAGGCAGACACCAGGGTCAGGCTTCTGACTTACAGACTGTAAGATAATAAGTCTGTGTTATTTCAAGCCACTAAATTTGTGGTCATTTATTACGGCACCAAAAGAAAACTAATCATAGAGAAAGAGCACGTGCACGGAAACCCTTCATTACCTTCCCACCTTAAGGCTCATGCTTCATGCTTGACCGCAGCTCCAGCCAGAAAGGCCTGAGACCTTTGTCGACATTACCACCAGGGTCACATGAACAAACCCAGGGAACCTTGCAAAGTCAACAATTCACATACAGATGGAGAGGACTCTGAATCTCAGGCTCAAGGAGATGGACAGTTTCCTGAGAGGTCATTCCCCATCTCTCAGGACCCCCCACAGCCAAGAGGCAGAAGAGCATCGTTATTAATGAGTGGGCTGAACTTTGCTGCTACTTCATCTTCTAAATTTAGGGGGACAAAAACAGAATATTCACATTTTCTGGCTCAAAAGCATACATCTTAAAATTAGTGCTTCCTACATTTATTTATTTACTTGGTAGTGCTGGGAATGAACACAGGGCCTTTCAAATGATAGGCAAGTCCTCTACCACTGAGCAACACACCAGCCCTTATGCTTTCCACTTTGAGCCTAAGAAGAAATACAGCATAAAACAAGGTCGGTCCTGACTGTACAGTGATTTTGGATGATAGATCTAACGCTCAGTAGCCACTTACCTTCAGAAAGACAAGAGAATACTTTTTGAAATATTTGCAAAATAAGCTGATAGCTCACGGAATAAGAACACAAACACGAACTCAGCGTGTCTCCTAGAGCAGTAATCACCATTTGAATGTGTGTGCTGGGACCACAGAGAGGTCTAATTTGCATGGGCTACAATCTTAGAGAGAAGCAGGGAAATCAAATCAAGTCAGTAACTGTGAGGTCATCTGAGTAAAGAATTCTTCTCACTGCTTAGAAAGATAAATAGACCATATATAGCTGCAGAATTTAACTTGACTTTGGCTTTTTATGTTCAAAAATGCCCTTATCTGCCATCAAGAATGTGTATATGAGAAACTCATGGCATTTAAAGACCCCAAAATAGGATCATTCAAGATGATAAAGTGCTTTGATCATAAAATCTGAGGCCCACTGGAAAGATCAAATCACCGGGGATCATTAGCTGTCAAGTTGCCCACTAGCAGGGCGGACCACTAGGCCACCACACGCTACTTCTGAAAAGGACTCAGTATGTCTCAGGCACACTGAAGTAGGGAACAAGGCCTCTGGCCTTTCAGTAACCCTGAGGACACTGGACCTCCTGGCACTCAACAGGGTCACCCACATTCAATCCCCTTCAAAATGAACAGACAGACTCTCATACTCCAGGACATTAAGGAACAGACGCAACCAGCGCATTAACATGCTGGGGAAAACAGACAGGCCTGAATATCACGTGGCCCAGGTTTGCATGGGTTCCATTTCCCACACAAGAGGTGTTTGAGTAAGTTCCCGGGTGGAAGGAAACTTGGGAGTCTGAAGGGTGGAGCAAGGGAACAATAGAGCCAGGAGGAAGCAGGATGGCCATCCAGGCACAGGGTGCCCAGGCACAGGGTGCACTTTCCCACCAGGACACATGTGACAGATGACTTCTCCCACCGGAGAGCCAGGGCTGGACAGGACAGTGGGTGGTGAAGTAGCTACGGCTCTCTTCTTCCCACCTCCAGGAAACACAGTGGGACAGAAGTCAGTGAGAAGAGCTGACCCATAACCTAAAACAATAATTCCCAAACTTCAGCACTGTGACTTGAGTGCCATCTGTCACACAGTAATCACTACACACCCCAAACCAGTCCCAACACTCCATTCGAGAATTTCTGATAGTTGTCTTCCAGTTACTATGGCTGTATGATAAACCTCCCCAAAACACAGTGACTTAAAACAATGACCTTATTTTGTTCATGAATCTGCAATTTGGACAGAGTCAGCAGAGATGGCTCCTCTCTGCTCCATTCAGCCTTCACTGGGCAAAAGATGGGGGTGGAGGCAAGAGAACTGGGTGGGGAGGGCTCAGCTGGCACCAGGTGAAGTCTCGTTTATCCGGCCAGGGACTCCACAGTCACTCTGTCCCCATGTGCTCTTATCTGCCTCCATCTGACCTCTGGACCCCGGGAAACTCCAAGTGGCCCAAATCACATGCAGCTTGGGGTTCCAAAGGTGCCCATCCCTCCTGAGGGCATGCAGGGAGGGGCAGACAGAAGCGCTGGCACGGTGCCTAAGCTCACCTAAGCAGCAGCCCCGCCACCAACTGCTCCTCACGCAGGGGCTGCCCCACAGTCAAGAGGAGGGGAGCCTATTCACCTCTGTATGGGAAGAGTGTCAGAGAAGTTGCAAAACTGTTTGAAAACCAGTTCATTAAGTTCAGAGGCAGTGGAAGAAAGTGGTTCCAGAGATGCTGAAGAGAAGCCCTGGGAGGGTAGGATGGCAGAAGGCACCTGAGAACAAGCCCAGGACATGATCCTGGGGCTCGGGAGCGCACCCTCGCTGAGAGCAGAGGAGGGCCCTTCCAGAACTGTGAGGCGCGGGGGTTTCCACGTGCCCTTGGAGTCAGAGGAGAGAGGAAGTGAAAGGCCAGGGCTAGAGCCAGAGGCAAAAGCCCCTTTCCAAAAGGCCGGAGTGACCCAGTGACACTGCAAACTGCTTGAGGAAGGGCAGAAGGGGCCGAGCAGGTGATCCCAGACAATGAGGGTGAGAGCAGGTGTGACAGGGGAACAGCAGCGACCAAAGGTAAGCAGGCGGAAGTCCCAGAAGGCAAGGGAAAAAAAGTTCCCAAAGAGGAGGAAGCCATCCTCATCTGACTCTGAGTGAAAAGGAGGAATGGAGGGCTGGGGGAGCAACTCAGTGGAAAAGCACTTGCCCAGGATAAGCGAGGCCCTGGGTTTGATCCCCAGAGCTGTGAAAAAATGACAACTGGGAAGAGCACACTGAATTTTGCCAGGAACACATCTCTTGGAGACCTATTTTATTTCTGCAATCAGTACAAAGAGAGGCAATCATTTCTCAGTAAGTAGAACCCATGCCTCCAACAGAATGCAGTGTTTTTACGTTAAAATAAGCAGTTGCCCTGCATGAGAGGCATCTGAAAACCACCCAAAGCTAGCACACTTAGGGAGCTTAATTTCTTCCCCAGAGGACCGGACCACCATCCTTCCTGATAAGCCTATCTCAGGGCAAACACGCCCAGCCCCAGAGGCCGTAGGCTACACCCTCCTCTATCAGCTGCCCTGCCCAGCCTGTCACGTTCTGGTGGTGCCTGGTAGTAACACCAGTTCCCACGGACTCGGAAGTCAGCAGTTTTTAAAATCCAGTGTGAAAGTGTATGGAAATGGTTTCAGTTCTGTTTTTAATAGAGTGTTAGAATGTGCCTAAATTATTCTAAAATAAAATGGCCCTGTTACAATCAAAAGCAAGTCTACCCTGAAAATCTCCAAAGGGGAACAGGGAAGTCTATTTTCATGGTATGAAGGGCCAAGGAGATTGGAGCAAAAAATAGGCCTAAATTAAGGACAGTACAACATTTACAAGTCCAAAGAATTGGTGGAGTCAGAGAAAGGGAAACAGGCACAGAGGCCGGGCTGTCATCCTGCTTTCCATTTTGGATGCTATTGTAGTGGAAATGATTTTTTGAAAAATCATCTCCTGTGGAGCAGCTGGGACTGATGGTCTGCAAGGACTAAGCCAGCCACATGAGGAACCGGCTGTATGTAACTGAGGCATGAAATCAGAGGAGACCTTCAAAACCAACGTGCTGCTCTTCACCTGTATGTAATCTCAGCCACTCAGGTGACTGAGGCAAATTTATCACAAGCTGGAAGCCAGCCTCAGCAACTTAGAACCTGTCTCAAAGTAAAAAACAGAAGACACTGGGATGTAGCTCAGTGGTAAAGCACTCCAGATCCAATCCCCAGCACCAAAAAACAGAACAAAACAAAATTGAGGTAGAAGACGATTTGTGATAAAGTACTTCGCTCATCGTAAGGACATACACTTCTATAAACCTGACTCTTAATTACATGTAGCTTCAGATCAAATGATAGCTAGAATTGAGGGGGTTTTTTTTGTTTTTTGTGTTTTTTTTTTTTTTTTTTGTGGTGCTGGGGATGGAACCCAGGGCCTTGTGCTTGTGAGGCAGGCACTCTACCAACTGAGCTATATCCCCAGCCCTAGAATTGAGCATTTTGAGAAATATTTTATCATCATGTAAAGCCGCTGAATCCCATGCTACTCCTCTAGTGATTCAGGCCCACACATTTGGGTCTGGAAGTCAGAGTTACTGGCAGCACATATTTAAGGTCAAAACCTAAGAAGTGGCACTTTTGCATATTCTATGCTACAAAACGTCAACAAATCCCAAGAATCAGTGAGGGATCAAAGAAGAAAGATTAAAGAAAAAATAAAGAATAAACTGAGAACATTTACAGAAATCAAATATCACAATAGTAAAAACAAATTACATATATATGCAACATATAAATGAATCCGAGAAACATAATATTAAGTTAAAAAATTCACAAGTTGAAAGTTGTGATTGCAATCACTCCTACACAAGAACAAGTCAGATTAGCTGCAAAAGCATAGTCTTTAAAATCTGTCAGGGAGCCGAAAATGCAAAGCCCTTCCCAAGAGAAAAAGGCCATCAGTTGCTCCCATCCCTAGTGAAGCAGTGGGAAGGATAAGAAAATCATAGACAGCAGTGAACATAAGCCAGCTAAACTTTCAACCAGCATCAGGATCCACAGGAGGACTTCCATATGGATCAGAATTCCAAGGAATCTTGGCCACAGAATAGGTGTGTGCCACCCGCCAGCAGGAGAGTTGAGAGATATATGCCAGAGACCTATGTCATAAAAGGGTCGGAGCATAAAACTGAGAATGTCACTCTCAGGCACTCCAGGTCACTAAGGTAGCCCTCCAAAGTTGTTCAGAGCAGCCAGCAGAGATGTCCTGAGGTTTAGAAAGCCAGGACAGGATTGAAATCAGAGATAACTCCCTGGTGACCCAAAAAACTGGCAGTCAGGCTAAAAAGCAGAGAAAAATCATCCACAGTTCAGAAAACTGGTGCTGGGCTAGGGAGTATAAAGAAATCTTTAGTTCCATCTAATCCTTAGAACTCAAGCCTGTAAAAGGAAATTCTGATTCTGCCCTTAAAACATCTAAAGCCAGTGATAAAATGAGTCTAAATAAAGCTTCCCCCAAACCCACACCCATTTCGATTATAAATTGGGCATTCCTAATAGAAAAATCCAAAATTCAAAAGGCTCTAAAAAACAACTTTTGAGTGCCATCATGATACCATGTAGAAAATTCCATACCTGACCTCACAAGATGGATGCATCAAAATGTAGGCAAACTAAAAATATCGTACAAAATTGCCTTTGGGCTATGTGTGCAAGGTGCATCTGAAATATAAACAAATTTTGTCTTTAAATTTGAGTCTCATGTTCAAGCTCTCATGAAGTATATGCACAATTCTAAAATTTGAAAAATAAGTAAGATTCAAAACACTTCTAGTCCCAAGCACTTAAGATAAGAGATACTCAAATTGTACAAATATGATTAACTCAGCCCACACACTAGTGATCTGAAAACATTTTAAATTACTGCCATCTCTATAATTCTTCCACACACAATGTCTGGCATGCAATAAAAATGATGAGGCACGGGTTGGGGTTCTGGTTCAATGGTAGAATATTAGCCTAGCACATATGAGGCACTGGGATCAATCCTCAGCACTATATAAAATAAAGGTATTTTGTCTATCTACAACTAAAAAAAAAGTTCAAAATGATGAGGCATGCAAAAAAGGAAGAAAATATAGCCAAGAGAAGAAACAGCAAAAGAAGCAGATTCACAGATAACACAGATGTTAAGATTATTAAGCAAGAATTCTAAAATAACTACCAAAAAATATGTCAAAGGATCGAGTGAAAAATATGGACATGAACAGATAAATAATTTCAACCCAGACAGGAAACTATAAAAATCTATTATAAATTTTACTGTAGAAATGTTCAAAATAAAAAAACAAAATATCAAAAATGGCTTAACAAAGGAAGGATCAATAAACCTGAAGACAGACCAATAGGAATCACCTAAACTGAAACACAAAGAGAAAAAAAAATAAAGAAAACACATGAAATAAAGTAATATATGGGAATGTGTAAAATTGTTTTGTTTATAAATAATTGGAGTTCCAGGAAAGGAAAGAGAAGGGGATAAAAGAAATGTTTGAAGAAATAATGGATGAAAAATTTCCCAACCTAATGAAAGATATTAACCCACAGATCCAAGAACCTCAGCAAACTCCAACCAGGATAAATATGGAGAATGTCACATATAGGCATCTCACCCTTAATTGTGAAAAAAAAAGAAAAGAAAAGAAATGAGCTAGAGAAATATCACACATTATATATGGGAGAGAAATTCTAAAAAATAATAATTCCCAAAAATAATTCTAAAAAATTGTCATCAGAAAAAATGGAGGCCAGAAGACAACTGGCCAACGTCATCAGAGGTAAGCTATAAATCATCAGCACAGAAGTCTGTAGCCACTGAAAATATCCTCTGAGATAATGGCAAAATAAACATTTTCAGAAAAAGCAAAAGCTAAGATAATTTGTCGCCAGCAATCCTGCAGACCAGAAATGCAGGGTAAAAAGTACTTTAAGCCAGATGTGGTAGTACACACCTGAAATTCCAGTGACTCAGGAGACTGAAGCAGAAGGATCACAAGTTTGAGGCAAGCCTGGGTAACTTAATAAGACCCTGTCTCAAGAAAAAAAAGGAGGGACTGCAGAGGTAGCTCAGTGGTAGAGTGCCCCTCATTCAATCTCCAGTCCCAAGTCTAGGGTTTTGTGGGGGGTGCACTTTAAGTCAAAAAAAATTATACAGATGAAAGAGATAGCGAGTACCCAAAGTTCCAAATATGTAAAGATAATATAAAGCCCATTTTAACTGTTAGATATTTTATTTATGTACAGATATAAAATGTATTCATGCTTGATATATGTACATATGTATATTTTATATCTGCATTATGTCTTGTTTTAGAATATCTTTATCTTATATTTTTTATTTATTTACTGTTCCTTTAAATACTCTTGACCACTTAGAAATAACATTACTGGTGTTATAGTACACATACATATAAAATCTAGAACAGTAAGAGTACAAAGAAAGGGAAAAGTAAGGGAATTAAAATGTTTTGTGTTTCTTACATGATTTTTGAAGTACAACACTGTTACTTGGAGGTAGAATATAATTGGTTAAAATTGCAAATTGTGTTCTCTTAAGCAACTACTAAAAATAGCACAAAGAAGCATTCCAAAAATTTTAAAGTAGAAATATAGTTCATTTAAAAGAAGGAAGAAGGTAGAAAAGAAAAATAAAGTGCATATTAGATAAACAGAAAGCAAATGCCAAATGATCAACTTAAACCCAACTATATTGAGACAAGTGGCAAATTTTTGAATATGGAATACTGCCTTCATGTTCCTTCCTGAAATTGATCCTGGTATTGTGCTTATATAAGAGAATATTCTTTTTATTAAGAATTACATGCTGAAGTATTTGGACAAGAAGGGGCATGATGTCTGCAACTTATTCTTCAGGGGTCCAGGGGGAAGATATAAGAAAGAGCAAGACCAGGGAAAGAACAGTAATGCAGAGATATCAACAATTAATGAATCTGTCTGACGGTACACAAAAGTTCTCTGAATTACACATGCAACTGTTCTAGAACTCTGAAATCATTTCAAACTAAAAAGTTGTGACATCTGCAGGATTAAATGTATTCAGTGTGATGCTCTCTTGTGTTAAGTACATACCAAATCAATGTTATCATTTTTAAAAAGACTACATATGGCATGATACTATATTTATAAAGAAAAAATAATCCAAACTAAACAACCTATCATTTGAGAATGCATACATGCAAAACCCTTGAGAAAAAAAAAAAGGGTAGTAATAATGACTGATGAGGCTCTGTCTGCGATGGCCCCAGGGAGGGAGGGAAGTTGGGCCTGGGCAGCAGCAGCCAGGATATGGGGAAATTCAAAACGCCAGTACAATTTTTTAAAAGCTAGAAGAAAGGATTTTGAATGTTTGTACCACAAAGAAATGAAAATGTTTGAGGAGATAAATATGCTTACCCTGAGTTGAACATTACAAAATGTTTACATGAATAGAAACATCACTTAGCACCCCATAAATATGTATAATTTTTGTGAATCAATTAAAAATTTTTAAATTAAGAAAGCAGTGGTATTGATTGGTTCTTGGACTGGATGGTAGTGTTATGAGTATTTGCTACAGTATTTTATTTAAGAACTTGCATCAGTGCTATACAAAATCCTCTACATGAATTAATATACCTTTTTTTTTTTTTGGCAGTGCTGGGGATTGAACCCAGGGCCTTGTGCTTGTGAGGCAAACACTCTACCAACTGAGCTATATCCTCAGCCCTTAATACACTTTTTAAAGGTAAAAATTGAGGCAATAGAAGATCATCCAGTTTGTATAGGTAAGTTTGAACTGGGGTTGGCCTTTAAATCTAGAAAAGAGCTGAACAAGAGCAGTAAGATGGACCCCACCTTTACCAGAACCAGCACACATTTCTTTAGACCCAGTACCTGGATGTAACTTATTTAAGTATCTATTGACCACCAATGCTTTTTGTTTTCCTGACAACCTGGGCTATAAAAGAATGAAGCACTTCCTTGAAATCCTTAATTTAAATTCTCTGGCTAAGACATAATAACTCTGCTATGAATAAATTATGTGCAACATTGTACTGCAAAAGAAAAATCTCCAGGATATGCAGATATGACCCATTAAATAATTAACCATCGTTCTCCTATTTTAGGAACCTCCAGGAGTCCTTTCTACATGATACGGTATCACTTCCCACTAGCTGAGAGATAATGCAATAAAACGTGAGTGGTCAATAGTATCCTTGAGAGCTTTATTTGATCAATTTGAGAGTCCAAAGTTGAGAATTCACAAAACAGGAAGTTATTCTAGGTCCTCTTGGTTGTTCAGTAACATATATATGTATATAGATATATATCTCACAGAGTGCTTTATTTCTCTAAAACATTTAGGTCAAAAATAAAGAAACACTACAAAGAAGTCTTGGTTAGCCAAGTGAATCCCAACCCTACCACTAGTTTTCTAAGTACCCAAGAAAATCTCTCTCCTCTGCTTCAATTAACACATTTGAAAAGGGATGTTGCTTTATTCTGAATTCAGAAGAATTAACAGAATAGTCAAGTTTCTAAGGCAAATATGTTCCACAGACACGATGAATGACAAATTTTATTAATGTACCCAACTTTACAAAGTACAAAAAACGGATAAAGTTATTTTTCAAAGTGTTTCAATGTTACAGTTACTTCATTAAACAACAAATATTCACTGAGGGTCAGGTGTGATCAAGTCCTAGTCAAGGACTGCAGATATGGCAGTGAACAAAACAAACAGGTGTCCCAGCCTCCAGGGACTTACCCGTATTGACCACGTACACATGGGCCAGTGCCTTCAAGTCAAGAGGTCATTACCAAGGCTTTGTTCATTGTTGTGTGTTTGTTTTGCAGCACTGGGGACTGAACCCATGCTAGGCAAGCATCCTACCACTGAGCTGTAACCCCCACACCTTTTTTTTTTTTCTTTTTGAGACAGCGTCTTGCCAAGTTGCAGAGACTGACTTTGAACTTGTGATCCTCCTGCCTCAGCCTCCCATGTAGCTGGGATTACAGAGGTGCACCACTAATAAGGTTGTGAAGTCACCTAAAATTCTTGTGGGTTACAAATGCCCTTGACTTCACATACTGTGCTAACTGTAAACAAAATTGTAAGGTCCCGAGGGTCACCCACCGTCATCTGTATCAGTTCCATGCTGTTCTCCTGTGCACAGCAAGGCTAGTGTTTGGCCAAAAGAACATGGAACACGTTGCAGACATTTTTTTTGAGATGCTGGAGACCTGGAAACGGTTCTGCATAGGAGGTTTGATAAATGATGGAGTCCTTAAATGCTACAAGGGCAGCACCTTCTACTAGATAATAAGAGTTATCCCAGCTATGACAGAGACATTACTATGGAAATGACACTTTCATTTGTGAGAGACGGCACCTGTAGCTATCGTTTCGATGTTAAATGTCCCCCAAAGGCTTGGTCCCCAGTGAGGCACCATTGGGAGATGGTGGAACCTTTGGGAAGTGAGGCTCTTAGGTCTTTGGGGGTGTGCCCTCAAAGGGATGTGAGACCCTGACCCCTTCCTCTTCCTCTTTTACTTCCTGGCCATCAGTTGAAGAGTTTTTCTTTCCCATGTTTCCACCATTGCCATCCTGCATGTCCACCAAATTGTGGACTGAAAGCTCTAAAACCATGAGCCAAAAAAAAGCCTTTTTTCTTTGTAAGTTTATTATCTCTGGTATTTTGTTATAGTGACAGAAAGATGACTAACACATGGGGGTCCTTCAACGTTTCAAGGGCAACACCTTCTACTAGATTATAAAAGTTATCCCACCCATGACAGTGACTTTATTGTAGGAAATGATATTTTTGTTTACCAGTGACATCTTCAAGCTCCATCTTCAAGGCAAACAGTTCTATCAATTCCCATCATTTATTTCAGAGGAGAATAACTAAATTGAAAAATGAAAGAAAGGAAGGGAGGAATAGAAGGAAAGAAGGAAGGAACAGAAAGAAAAGACATGTCTTTTAAAAAAAATCATCAATGGATTCTTAGCGATGAGAAATCTGAGAATGTTCCCAACTTCTCACGAGTGCCAGTAACACACTGGAACTATCGGAAGTGACAGCACAGAATTGGGTGCCATGGTCACGCCTTGACCTAAGCAGGCCCCCTGCCCCTCACAGGGTGCAGGACCTTCTTTCTGACCCTGTGATCAAGAGACTGTAAAATTTCAACATTTCAGAACCAAAGCCTTTTTATTTTCAAAATTTCAGCTATAAAGGAAAGTAGGGTGTGTGAGAGAGAGAAGGGGCGGGGAGGGAGAGAGGTAAAGAAATTGATGATGCTCACGGATCTTTCCAAAGCCCAGTTCTGGAGTCTTTGGTGAGAGCCAGCACCTTTCAGGGGCAGTGCAGTGTGCGAAGCTGCCACCAGCTCCCTTCCCTCCAGCGCTGTGAACATGGTCACCTCGCATCAGTGCTCCACAGGTTGAATAAAAGTGGCAGAAGAGGGCAGTCCTGGCCTGCCTGAGAGAGGGTATGGTGTTGCAGCTGGTGGCTTCTGGTAGCCTTCTCCGCTGTCTCTGCAATTCAGGGACCTCCAAAATGGAGATGAGACCCAGGCCCTGAAGCAGGGCAGGTCCCCAGACCTTCAGGACTCTACGCTGCAGGGGCAACACCCAGGACACTGCTTGACCCAGGCTCCTGGGCTGGGTCAAGGTCTTTCTTTTAACAAGTGACTGCACAGCTCCACATGTTTTGGCCCTGATATGCTCCTGGTCACTGTCACTACTCCTCATTGACCTATACATCCCCTCCCTTAGAAAGGCAGTCAGAAAAGGGCAGCCAGGGTCCTGGGGAGGCTACGTCTGGGTGTGCTCTGATGATGTTTACCATTCATTGAGCACCTGTATTTACTGGACAGTGTACTAAGTATACTTTTTCATTTCATCTTCAGGACATTTAAAGGTAGGTATTATCAATCCCCTTTTATAGATTGGGAAATGGAGGCTAAAAAGACAAATCAATTGCCAAGGATCATACTGGTGGGAAGTCTTGGGATCTGCCTTTCCAAAGCCCTGTCCCTAACCATTTCTATACACAGTGGTCTGAAGGAGCACCAGCTTTGTGGGCAGGTCTTCCCACACTCACACGGGGATCTCTGGTAACCCTGAGACCTGTCCCCAGTCACCCACTTCCTCTCCCAGAAGGGAATAAAAAATGTCTACCCTGCCTTTCTCCAGGGGATGAAGAAGCATCAACATCTGTTGCTGAGTTCCAATAAGTTCATTTCTCTTTAACAAACATGTCCCTCTGCACAAGATCAGGAATAAGAGGAGGGGTGAGAGAAGAGGCACAGATAAAGAAGGTCCAAAACTGAAGTTAGGAGTTACGTGTTTTTCTCCTCATATTTTTCATTTGTCTTTGTGTAACTGTGAGGGGGAAACAGATTCTAATGTCTGACAATGAAATTCCACTAACATTAAAAGTATCAAAATACAAAGTAGGGGACTGTGTAACATGCACTCAATACATACAAGGCCAGCCAGGAGAAAGGCAGGCAGGGAGCAGATAATGCCCGAGTTTCCTCAGGATCTCATTTAATGATTAGCGGGTTGGTATTTCTTTTCCTATGCAAGTGGCTAATTGGTTCTTTGAGTCTCTAGCAAATTAATTTGGCCAAAGTTATTTAATTTCATTCTGTCATTAGCAATGAGTAAAGAACTTAAAACACAATGCGTGTGACAAAGCAGCTAAATGCAGTGACAAATGGTCTTAGCAAACCATAATATTCTAAAATTTGAATAGACCTATGATTTTTCTCAGCTGAAGCCCCACACTAGATGGGCTCCGTATTTTCTCAATAGCTCAAACTGCCTTGTTGAAGCAACATTCATGAAGACCAAACACACACACACTGACTCCCACAGAGCTGACCCAAAAATAATGCTGCAAATAGTACTAATAAAATCCCAGTGCACCTGCTTATCCCTTTAGTCTCCAGCACAGCGTTGATGCAGGAGAAGATCCATGACAACCTGCAAGCAGGGACTTTGGGGGAACTCTCAGAAAAAAAGCACACAGGCCAAGAAATGAAAATAAGTTAATGATGGTTTGGTTAAAAGCTATGCTTAAACTGAGGAAGTAAAGACAGTAAGTACTAACTGGGATGCCGGGGGAGGGGCTGGCCATATAGCAGGATTGGGGTGTATATATAAAGAATGAAATATTCACCATCCGACCAACAGAACACACTTGTGGCTGCAGTTCTGCAACACAATCACAAAATCAACCAGCTGCCTCCACTCTTCAAATCCCTGAAAAGAGCAAATATGCCAATATGGATCCATTCAAAACTTTTTGAAACTTTAGGAACACAGTGTATACAGTCCTCCCAGAGGCCCACCTGTAACCCAAGCCCCCGTTAGAGGGATGACACAGAGTATCACCATTCTGGTGGCAGCGGTGTTCATTCTGTGTAGGATGCAAATATGTCAGGGACCCCTGGGGCCCTTCCTTCTGCTTCCATCACCTGTAGGGACAAGAGGTCGGCTCTGGATGGGGACCCAGAGAAGCAAGAGCAGCAGGCACAGAGCAAGCCTCCTTGCCACCTGCATGCCCGCTCACACCCTTGCCCTCTCGCCACACGACTCCACCAAGGAATCTCAAACATGCACAACGGGGACTCTTTTAAGAAACACCTGGAAAATCCACAGTTAAAAATGCAGGAGAAATCCTGTGTGAGAGAAAGAACAGGGGGAGGGGGAGCTTCCATCTGAGATCTCCTTGCCCCCATTCTAACTCAATCCTGTTAGAACTGTGCATCACAGCTCAGGGTTCAGATGCAGAATGTTTCCCCTCAGAGAGTCTGCGGGCTTTCGTTAAAAGTATTAACACTGTCAAGAGACCATTCATCCCCAGTTGAGACAGCATTTCCACCAGCAAAGCCAGCACAAGATCAAGCCAATCAATGCTTACCCAAGACAAACGTAAACAACACAAAAGATTTTAATTAACTCTCCACAGCAAAAGCAGGTGAAAACTGATGGCAGAGCATCCCCCATAATAACCAGGATATGGGATGCTCAAAAAACTCCCAATAATATGTCGCTTTCTCTTCTAAGTCTAGAGGGAGGAAATGACTACAACTTTCACTGAACACAGCTATGGGGGATTACATAAGGAGCTGCGTCCCCAATGCTGGACTCAATCAGAGCAATTGAAGCTGATTCAGAATATGGTTAAACTGTCTTACCTAATGACTATTAATAAATAAGAAGGCCTTTCACTGGTTGGCAGGAAGATAGTTGCTACTGGCCAATTTGATTCCCGAAAAAGGCTCACATGTACTTTTTTTCAGATAGAATCCTTAAAGTTCCAAAGTATTGTCTCTGGCATCAGAAGTTGCCATATGAGGTCACACTTTTATCTTCCAGGCCTGCTTGTCTACTTTCACCTGTTCCCAAACTGTTTATTTTGGACTTTTTAAAAAATTGAAACTTCTATGAAAATGAAGGATTTGGAAACCTCACAGGTAAATCAGAACTCACTCATCAAGAGCGAACAAGTAAGGAGAATGAAAACAATGAAATTCTCCATCCAGAGTAACTAGGTAGCCTACACTTTTACACCTAAAGTAACGGAGATTTCTTATTATGCCGCAAAGTTGTATAGACGAGTTAGCCCACTGACCTTAATGCCCCGCATCTTGTTAGCAAGGAGAAGGAGAAAAAACAATCGACTCTGTTTATCCCTGACTTAGAACTATCTCGCGGAGCCTCCTTGCCATACAGGCTGCATGCGGGCTGGTGTGCAGGTGCCCAAACGGTGGAGAGCGCCTCGGATCAGTCACCAGCGGCCCCACCTGCCAGTCCCACCGGCGCTGGAGAGCAGCGAAGCGCGGCACACCTTACAAGTGTCCCACTCCCCTCTCCTCTGCCTCCCGGAGCTGGCCCGGCACAGGTACTGACAATCAAACAGACCCCGAACGGAACACGAGGGCGTGCGGGCTGGCATTATATAATAACATACAGCAGATAAGACTTCTAGAAAACGAAAGTAGTCGGCGGAACGGGGGAGGAGAGAGGAACCGGGCATCGGGGAGCTGTCGCCGCCACTTACTCGAAGGCGAAGAAGAGTCCGCTAGTGACCAGGATGAGGATGAGCGTCAGGTAGAAGACGCCCGTCTGCCGGGCCATCATTATCCTCCCGTTGCAAAAGAACTTGTTTCTGCCCGGGAACACCTCCCATTTCCTCCGGGCCGCGATTTTCTTCTTCTTGTGGGGCGACTCCATGGGGGAGGAGCTGTGGGTGCTGATCTGACTGTACTCGCAGTCTTTCATGGGCCCGCCGCCGCCGGGAGGCATCCACGAGGGCAGCCGGCTGGGGGCGCACACCCCCAGAAGCCCCCCGGCCGCGCGGGCCCCGCCGAGCCACGACCGCCGCCGGCCGCCCGGCCGCCCCCCGAGCCGCGGCGCCGCGGCCCCTACACGGGCTCCCGGCTCGGCGACAACTTTACCGAGGACACCCAGGTTAACCCCTCGGGAAGCCCAACTGTCATAGCAGAATCCGCTTTCGGGAGGGACGATGCTCGTCCGCAGCCCGCGGCAGCGGTCCTCCGTGGCTTCCAGCCCGCGTCCCGGGGCTTCGGGGCCCCGTGGGGCGCGGGGGACCGCCTGGCAGACCCCCGGGTCGCTGTGCGCCTGGTAGAGCGCTCGAGCTCGCCGCTCCTGCGTCCCCGGCCGCGCCTCGGTTCCAGCACGCCGACCCCCAAGCGCTGCGCCCCGTGGGGACACCAGGCGGCGGCCCCGGCGCCGGCTTCTTCAGGAGCCACTTCTGCGCCTCGGCCAGGTTTATTCTACTCCTTCCTCCGGGTGGCGGATCCTCCCAGGAGAGAGCGCTGCAAACTGGGCGGCAGCTCTCGGCACCGGCAACCCCTCCCAGGGGTGGGGACAGCCACGCACGTTATTCTGTCAGGATCGGCTCCGCAAGAGCCCCGGCGCTGCTCGCTCCGCGACCCCGCGTCGGCGCGCCTGGCAGCCGAGCCCAGTCCGCGGCCCCTGCGCAGGTCTCCGGCCGAGGGAGGTGTCTGCGGCTCACGGCCTGCGAGGCGAGGGCCTCTCTCGCTTCCTACTACCGAGGAGAGCCAGTCCCGGCGCTCCGAGGGCCGCCGGAGGGCCGTGGGGACACCGCCACAAACACTTGTTTGCAAGGCTCAGCCCCGGCGCGCGCGCGGCGCTCGGAACGGGTCCGCCTCCTCGCGGCCGGCTGGGCGGAGGCGCCCGCGCCTAGCCAGCCGGGCTCCTCCTCCTGCTCCTCCTCCTCCTGGCAGGCAAAGCCCTGGCACCGGCACGGCGGGGTCGCCGCCCCAGTCCCCTCCAGGCGTACGCCCTGGGCTTGGAGACCCGGCAGGCCCGGCGCGGCAGGCCTCGTTCCCCATGGCTTCGCCGAGGGCCGATCGGGTGCAGCGCCCGCGGCCCCACCGCCAGTGCGCTCTCGGTGTCGCCTGCAGGCTTCTCTACGGGTTTACTGCCGGCAGCAACTGCTGCCTCGGGACCCGCACGCTTACACCGCCACTCGCGAACCTTTTCTTGCAACTGCCGGGGACCTGAAGAGCCACAGCGCGAGGAGGTGACCCTCCCCGGCCTGTTTCCCCCGCCCCGAGCGCTTCCTTTTACTCCCCAGCGGGGCTCGTGGTCGAGTCGCCGGGGGATTCTACTGATGTCCGGGGAACGGGGTGGGGCGCCGGATGACAGGACCCGCAGCCGCAGCCCGAGGCAGGCCTGACTCTGCGGGCGGGGATCTCGAGGCCAAGCTTCCAAACAAGGAGGAAAGAGAAGAGCCGAGTGGTCTGGGTCCCCTCAGCCCCGGCTAGGGCCTCCCTCCCGCCACAAGTCCCCTTGGCGGCCAGGCTGTTTGGGTCGCCGTCTTGCCGGCCCTTTCGTTCTCCACCTCTCCCCCACGGGCGCTCACAAGCGGCTCGTTTTATTTCTCCCTCCTTTCCTGGGAGGATCCCCCTCTCCAGCACAGGGACCGCGAGCCGTCCGCTCTGCCCGCGCCACCCTCCCTCCGGGCCTGACAGCCCCGCGGGCCGGCGGGCGCAGCCACCTGGCGGCACCAGTCCAAGGCGCCTGCGTGCTCACGCCCTCCAGGCTTTGCCTCGGGGACCAAGCCCTGGCGGGAGTGGGAGCCCTGGCTGAGGTGAGCACTGTCAAGGCGCAGCGGAGAGCGAAAGCAGCGGGGCCGAAGCGCTCGATTTTCCGAGCCCTAATTTGCTTTCACAGCCCACTGGGATGTGTAGTTCCACTTCCCGGGGTCCGGCTCTGCTAGGAAACAATGACTTCGGGACCAAAAAACTACAAGTCCCTGCATCCCCCGCGAGAAGGGCGGGAGAGGCGCGGTGCTGGGCGTCCTGGCGCTCGGCGGTAGGAGATGGGAACCAACAAAGGGGAGGGTGGGGACGGTGCCTTCTCTGTGCTGACCACTTTGTACCTTACACGTGTTCTTTGTCTGATCTTCCGCAACCCTGCGAGGCACTATTGAACTTGCCCAACACCACAAAGCTCCGGGGTGGTCGAGATGGCCTTCAACCCAGAGCTGTTTCCCTTACAAAGCAAGCCTCTGGGAGCTGCGTCGAAAGGAGAAGAAAGGACTGTCCGAAAGAGAAAAGGAAATGTAGCCAGTTTTGAAAAGCTTTCTGTGGTCAGGAAAAAGTGGTGGGAATGGCAATTATTGTATGACGTGAAATTACAGGGCGTTACCAATCAAAATGGAATTTACAGGGGTCCATTCTAAAGCAGATTAGCGTGTAGGGGGAATGGATAGGATCTTAAACACACAATCAGAATTAGTTGCAAGCACCTTGCAACTAATGTGCTAAATCCATTGTCTCAATGGCTTTTAAAAGACTCCCACTCTAGGACTGGGGGTATAACTAGTGGAAGGGGGCTTGCTTAGTGCACAAGGCCCTGGGTTTGATTCCCAGCACCCCTCCACCCCCCTCCCCAAGACCCCCATTATTCTCAAACCCAATTTTTCTGGCACCTTGGTTATGGTGTTAGAGATACTAAATCCTAAAGTGAAATGATGCAAAGCCTGAAATGTGCTTTAAGACACTCAACCCATCTACCTCTGAAAGACAAGAAAGTACAGAAGAAACGACATTGGAAACTGTTGAAAATTGTTGATGTTAGGTAATGTATCTGCATTTAATTAACCATTGCTGCAAATTACCACAAACTTAGTGGCTTTAAAACAACACAGATTTATCGCCCAGTATCTGTGGGTCAGGTGCTCAGGCACATTAAATCCTCTGCTGAGGGTCTCACACCTGCTGTCAAGGTGACAGCTAGGCTGTGTTCTCATTACCTGGAGTATTGGCTTCCATGCTGTTTGGGGGACACTGGCAGGATTCATTGCTTTGCAACTGTAGGACTCAGTGCCTGACTTCTTATTGGTTGTCCACTAGAGACTGTCCACAGCTCTAAGAGGTCACCTGCAATTCCTGGAAAAGTACCTGTGATTCATTATCTCCTGGGCTTTCCCACCATGGCCACTGACTTCATTATGCCAGCAAAGAGAGTCTGCTAGCAAAACAGACTCTGATATAACATCAGCACACAGAGTCACCGTCAAATGAAAACAAATAATAGGTTTCACATGCATACACTCATACAGGGGGATGGACGCAGGCTGAGTCTGTCCACCCAGTGCATGAGAGGGTTCATCATGATATTCTTATCTGTTACATCTACTTGTGTTTATGATTGGCATTTTCCGTAATAAAAAGTGAATCATTTATTTTTCAATTTTGTCTACATTATCCATAGCAAAAGAGATATGCTGATTTCTAGATACACTGTGCTGTGATTTCTTATAGATATCTTCCTAGGGTTTGTGTTTCTTCCCACTCCCATGTATACCAAGACCTTACTTATTAATTAATAGCTAATTAATAATCACCATACTAAGCCCTATGGCAATTATTTTGCTTGTGTGGGTGACTCGGATCTCAAGAAGTTCACTCGAACCTGCACTGGTAGCCATGGATTTTAGCTTACCAACTAACACCTTCTGTTTAAGGTATGGTGGATTCATCATTCATTCAATCATTTCACCATTATTTATTTCAGGACCTGATCAGTGCTAAGTACTGTTTTAGTAGCAACGACATAAAAGAAATCAAGATGAATGTTTCTATTTGGGGGATGAAGAGAAGCAAAGAAGCAAACAACTAATAAATGTCTCAGTGATAAGACAGTTTCCCAGGGTAATTACAAAAATGAAGCACAGACCAAGGTTGTAGGGTGGGAAGATGAGCTGGTGAGGAACCTCTGCAGAAGAGACAGGGCAGAATGGGAGCCATGAGAAACAGGAGGTTCAGAGGCCTTAAGGCAGGAGAAGCCTGGAAAGTTCCAGGGGTGCAAATTAAAAAAGCCTGCTGGAACTTGGGAGGCTGAGTCAGGAGGATCGCAAGTTCAAAGCCAGCCTTAGCAACTTAGCGAGGCCCTTAGCAACTCAGTGAGACTCTGTCTCTAAATAAAATACAAAAAATAGGGCTGGGGATGTGGCTCAGTGACCAAGTGTCCCTGAGTTCAATCCCTGGTTCCAAAAAAAAAAAAGTAGAGCAAGGAAGCTTGAGTAGAGCAAGGAACAGGGACAGTGGCTAGAAGGATTGGGAGAGACACTGAGGCACTGGAATTGATTCTGCCTGCGCTGGAAGTTCACTTACTCTGCATCCATCATTGGTTCAAGTGTGGAGGCATCAGACAGAAGAGTAACGTACCATACGTGCCCTTCTGGAATATGTAGATTTCAACTTCAATGTTAGAAGATCCTCAGTGCATCCAGAATTATAAAACAAAGCATTTATTTTGCATAGGAGGAAAATGAGACCCAGAAAATTCCTTTGGAATTCCTCACAAATAACAAGTAATCCAGAAATGAGTCTTGATTTGAAAGGGTGCATTCTGATTTAAAGCTTTAGAAAACTGATAGGGAGCAATGACTTCATGCCTGTCATGTGCAAGGCAGTGTGATAAAGGAATTGAATATGATCAAAGAAAGTACAATCTAGTTTGGAAATCAAAAATGCAGACACATGAGAAATTTAATTTAAAAAGATTATAAAAATGACTATTCTCAAGCATTTCCTATATTAGGCAGTATCATGCTTCTTTATACATTTAGCTTATTAAATTCAGAGGATACCCAATGAGTCAGGGACTATAATCTTTATTTCATAGAGAAAGAGACTGATGATCAGAGAAGGTGATTTGCCTGAAGTTTCACAGGAAGTAATGGAGTCGGGATCGAGGCAGGTCTGTGTATCTGATTCCAGTTTTTCTCTCCTGGCCCACTGCACAGTGGTAAAGACACACCACATCTGATGAACTGCCAACTGAGTAGGATTGAGAAAAGTATCTTGATTTCAGAGGTTAGAGAACTCTCAGGCCCGGACTATAGCAAAGTGTGTCTGTGACCGTGACAATTTGGACAGGCAGAACAAAAGGGGTTAGTATCTCAGGGAAATGGGAATGGTATAGTTAGGGAAGCAAACTGGCAGCAAAGTGCAGTGGACGAGGATCCAAGTGCAGGTTATTCATCTGGAAGGGGATTTCAGCCTGTGAGAGGGGAAGATACTGCCTTTGGTACCTAGAGCAACCAGCTGCCCTCCTTGCATTAGTTGGTGGCATCTTTGATTCCAATAGTCATTCTTGTCTCAACTGAAAGGACCACTGACAACAGAATTGGAGCTTTTTCCTTTCTCCGAATACCTACCAGCAGCCAAGAGGGTGGATGATCCACCACGGAAGGGAACGTGTTCAGACCCCAGCACGTGGCATGACCTGTATACTTTTCAGGGCCAGATGGGTGTACCCCCAATGTGGTCTGAGGGACACTGTCCTAGGAAAACTGTGAAACTGGGCTAAGGGATTTCACCTGAGAGTTCTAGGATAGCAGGAGAACACTCTGGAAACCCCACTCCAAACTAAATTCTTCAGAAAACCAGACACCATGATTCCTGCCAAGCCAGTCTGCTTACATTTATTTGTACATGTGCTCAGCACATCTGGAAAGATCTGTGTCAAAATGCAAGAAGTTTAAGCTGGACTCAAAGAAGCATGCCTGTAATCCCAGTGATTTAGGAGACAGAGGCAGGAGGATCCCAAGTTCAAGGACAGCCTGGGCTGTGGGAGAAGCCCCTGGCACTTGGCTGGCAGCAGTGAATGCCTCAAATGTGTAAGGGAGACCTACGTTCATGCATGCCTGACAGGAAAACCTGCAGGAAGGAGCTTTCCGCTGGAGCAGGTCAGTGGAGCTGACCACTTCCCCATAATTAGCATACCTGTTGCCAGGGTAACCTTAGGGGGTCCAGATTGGACCCCGAGTACAGACACAGGGAGACATTAGTGGAAACGTGATTGGACAAGGTACAATCCTTGCTTTGCATACCTGGATGTTACCTGATTGGGCACCGTTCCAAACCCTGATTAGCATGAGTGTAAACAAGTAATAAACTAACTATCTACTTAAGGACAGAACGGTCCCTAAATAAACGAACTAACAAAGAGCTCACAACTCTCTTGTTTATTCACCAGTTCCTGGTGCCTGGCATTGGCACTGCGGCCGTTACCCCTGCGACTAAGTGAAGCCGAGGTGAAAGAACTCCATTACTGGGCAACTTAGTGAGTTCTTGTCCCCCAAAATAAATAAATAAATAAACAAACAAATAAATAAATAAATAAATAAATCTCTCAGTGGTAAAGCACCCCAGCATAAAAAAAAAAAGCAAGATGTTTGATAAGCTCAACACTACAAAAAAAAAATGAGATAAAGCAGGAAAAAGTGTAATTTTTCTTATAATTTTCCCCAAGGAAGTTTTTCTTGCCTTTTAAAAATGTTATTAGTGAATTATACATAATAGTGGGGTTAATTTTCACATATTCATAAACATATAAACTAGTTTGCTCCATCTGAATCTCAGGTACTTCCTCTACCCTTCCTCCTCCCCCTTTCTTGGACTTTATAACACAAAATATTACTTTTTAGTATATATTACACATAAATAGGAAGAATAAGATTGTTCAAGTTCAAATTTCCATCACCTTAAAATAAGTGACTAAGATCATCCTTATATTGTCCATTGTACACATAAACACACACACATACACACATATCTATATCATGTAACAAAAATGGAATCACATCATGCATGTTTTCATCACGTGTGCCTTTTTCAAACTGTATTTTTCCTAATTAGTGCCACACCCCAGCTCTTCCCTGGAAACCAGTGTTAATTACTTGGCCTACATCCTCCCCAGGCCCATGTGATCACGGGCACACCCACGGACACACACGCACAGGGTCCTGCCACCTTTCTTTGAGATGTGAGATCTTGCCGTCCTGGAGGACTGCAGGACTCCCACCTGTTTCCAGCCATGTCTCACAGCAGCGGTGGTGTCAATCAAGCAAAGACACCTTCTCTGGGCTGTGTTGCTGGAACTGCGCAGTGCCGCCCAGGGCGTCCCCTGCTGGGCCTCCGGTTCTCCACAACCTCCCTAGCACTTTGAAGAAGCAGGGACGTGCTCTCTCCAGCTGTGCTCAAGCCCAAACCAAAAGGCGCCCAAAACACAGACAGTTGTCCCTTGAGAAGCCATAAAGGATGCGCTCGGTGTTCCAGAAGCAGTTATCACGAGGAGATACAAGGCCCCCAAACTGTTTTGTAACTTAAGTGCAAAGTGTGCAACCCAGCAGTTCATGATGGCAAAAGGGGAAGAACCCCAGGAGCGTGGGGCGATTCTGCCACGGCCCAACTGGCCAGTTCCACGCCCCCGTACCGCGGCAACGCCCACTCACCCTCCGGGGGAACC
>JAJEJO010001090.1:221624-259554 GCA_020662805.1 Glaucomys volans
CCAGAACAAAGGCTCACTTCTCCCTTCCAGAAATGGGGCTTGGGGAGAATCCCCTAAGAATTCAAAGTGAATTTCCAACATTTCTAGTCTCCTCTGCAAAGACTGGATTTTGAAAAACGTCTGTTGCCGTTAGTGAACAAGAGCTACTCAGTGCAACAACTTGTTTCATTTTATTTGCTCTGTGAATACATGGAAACAAGATCCAAGGACAAGCTTTACTTGACATTTTTTGCTGGCGCTCCTGGGGAATAAAGGACTAAAACCCCATTGGAATGAATAACGTAAACTGCCCCCCTCCAAGGTTGATCAAAAAATGATGTGAAAGTGTCTTGTAAAGAGTGGATTCACAAGCAGGCGTTGATTGTGGTCGTATTGGTTCGTCTTTCCTGTTAGCAGTTCTCACTGTTTGTTATTTTCCTTCAAAAGGAAATTGAGATCATGATGAGAATGCGTGCTTCCTCCTGAGGATTTCTTGGAGGAGGGTCAGGAGTCTGCTAAATTCGGTCCAGGGTGGAGGGGATGTGTGTGTCCTTGATCCCACAGGAACATCTGATAACTGCACATTAGTAACATCAGAAGACTGTTCTTATTTGGGGAATAAAAAATTGGGCTTGTTGTTGTTGTTTTAGGTACTGGGGACCCAACCCCAAGGGTGATTTATCACTGAGCCATATCCCCAGGTCTTTTTTTTTTTTTTTCTTTTTTCTATTGAGACAGGGTCTTGTACTTTCAATCCTCCTGCCTCAGCCTCTAGAGTGACTGGGATTATGCACATGTGCCACTGGGCCCAGCTGGGAATAAAAAAATATTTGCTATTACAGATGATTCCACAAGAAAGAATATAAATAGACTTTCTAAAAATTTTCATTTGTATAACTTTCTATCATTCATACAGTAAAGTTTCACATTGAGGCATTTTAATTTGTTCAAATACAGATTCATTTCTGGGTTTAAAATGATTTCAGAACAAACCATAGTTACTTATACTTAATTTTTTTACATAATTTTTGGAACAACAAACACTTTCTTTTTAAGAAGCCAGGACTGTTCTCCACCTTTCTATTTAGCTTGTTTAGCTACTCAGAGGGAAGAAATCAGATTATGCATCTTTGATAGGAGTACCAGGAAAATGAAGTTGTGTCTTTCTTGGTGTCATATCAAAAGGCACATGATGATGGCTTGTCCCAGAGTTGGTGATGGTCATTTTGTTATTGTGAGGATAAGATGACTCCACTGGGTTTTTCTAATATGAAGTTACTATTTCTCCTTTAGAATCAATAATTACAAAGACTATAATGCTGTTTTTCTTCATCAGACTTTCACCCCTTAATTTTAGTGTCTATTATTGATTCCCTAATTCGGTCCTCCCTCCCCACTTCCCTCTTCCTTCTTTCCTTCATTCCTCCTTCCTCTTTTCCTCCTCTCTGTCCCTCTCTTGTTCCTTCTTTCTATTTCTTGGCATTTTGTGGTAAGAAAACACTTTCCCTTCTTCTATTCTATCTGTTCATTCAGTCCATACTACTGGATCTATCCCAGTGTGGCCTCAAATATACTTATGTTATTCAGGGGGTTATAATCTATTATTGAGAATAGTTATTTTGACATTTAAATTGTTCCAGATTTAGGTGGGTAGCCTCTTTGGCTAACTCTGTTATTTGACCTTCCTTCAGCCCTTGCTTCCCTGCTATCTTTTTCGATAGCTGTTCCAGGACCCTGTTATTCATCCCTGTCTGAGCCCTGCTACCTGTCATTTCTCCAAGGATTCTAGATCCTTTTAATGAGACATTATGTGCTCGAATATCTCTAGTTCCTTTTAATAGGATCTGTGTGTGTTTGTGCACCTCTATTTCTATCTCTATAAAAACAGACATGTATGTTTTTTATTTATTTTCTTCAATATCAAAAACCATGTGTTCACGATGGCACTTGCGGTTCCAATCCAAACTATAGGCCATCTTCCCTGCTTCTCATTTTTCACATCTGTGGCTCCTTTCTCCTAGTTGCAGTGTATTTGCTCATCTCCTTAAGCCTACAATATAGAAAGGTTTTCAGAATTGCCAACCCATGCCACCAGCAAAAAGTGAAGTATTTATTTAAAGCCATTTCTTATTTTAAACAATAAAAAATAGTAGACATCTACTGTGGCTTCTATGGCTACAACTTCTTTCTCACTCAGTCTCAAGGTCTCTCTGTTTTTAGAGTGGCCACCAAGCAAGAGAACCACTTTGCAGAAGTCTGACTGGGAGGAGGTGGGTCAGGCAGGTGAGACACAGGGAGGGGAGTGAACCCCGAGTGCATGACATGGAAGAGCAGTGAGGGGTGATGGCAGGAGGCCCATGGGGCATCTGGAGGGGATGAGGACTTCCACCAACGGGTGAGGGAGAGCAAATGGGAAGAGCCACCTGTGGGATCGTACTCTTATTAGCCTGTGCATGTTGTTCCTTGAACTTTCCTTCAGGGGCTGTGAATGGGCTAATCTCTCTCTCTCTCTTTCTCTCTCTCTCTCTCTCTCTCTCTCTCTCTCACACACACACACACACACACACACACACACACACACGTGCATTCACCCAAAGAGGAGAACTTATTGACTGGGTGCTGCTGACCCTTCGGTTTCATGGTGGTCAGAAGCCGCGGGTGAGCTGGGTTTTGTGATGGTGAGATGAGACTCAGCAACCAAATGGAAAACCTCCTGGGGGGAGGGGAAGTTTGAACTAGCCCAAGGGGATGGGGTACCACTTACTGAGGCCTGCACATGGATACTGGGGCAGCATTTGTCAGCAAAACCCAGAGCAGCCTTGCATGTCCCCGGGCCTTGGGGGAGCCTCAAATATTTCATCTTATGACACTGTCCTGGGATTCTGGCAGATATGGCTTACCAGCTGAGGAAGATTCTTCTCCTTCTGGTTTGCTAAGTTATTATGTTTGGTATTGAACTTTGTCAGATGTGCCTTCCACGCCTATTGACATGATGAATTTTCTCCTTTGTTCTGTTAACATGGTGGATTGCATTGGTTGCAAATGGAATGCTAAGAAACAGTTCTACACTTCTGAGACAATCCTCACTTGATCAAAACATATTGCCCTTTTTCATATAGATTACTGGAGTTGAATTGCTAAAATTCAGTGAAAATTAATTTATATCTATGTTTATAGGGGTAATTGTCCAGTGATCCCTTTTTTTCTCTTTTTTGATGCCTTTGTCAAGTTTCAGGATTCTCCTGGCCTCATAAAACAGGATGACAATAACCTCTCATCTATTTTTAAGGGCTTCTTAAAATAAAGATTGTTGCTATTTCTTTCTTAAATGTTTGATAGGATTCACCTGTCAATTCATTTAGTCCTGGAGTTTTATTTTAGGCAAGGTTATGATAGAAAATTCTAGTTATTTAAAAGATTCAGTGTTATCTTCTACTTCATCTTAGGTTCCTCTTGGTAAATTGTGTTTTTCAAAAGAATTTTCATTTAAGTGGTTCAATATACTTGTGTAAAGTTATTCATAGCATTCTGTTACTGTCCATTTAATGTCTTTAAGATCATTTATTTCAAATATTGGCAAATTTTCCATCCTGCTAGGGTAAGAATAATTTTACTAATTTTTTTTTCAGAAAACCAATTTTTTGTTTTGTTAATTTAATCTGTTGCTTGTTTTCTGTTCTATTTATATTTACCCTTATCTTTGCATCTATCTGCTTTGGATTTAATTTGCTCCTATTTTCCTAGCGTCATTTAAGCTTTTAAATTTTGTAATGTAAGTATTTAAAACTCTAACTTTCCCTCTGAGGTCTACCTTAGATACAGCCCACACATTTTTTAATGTTGTATCTTCATTATCAGAGTTCAAGTGTTTTCTAATTTCCCTTATGAATTCTTCTTTTATCATTGTTTATTTAAAAGTGGTTGTTCATTTCTAATTAAATTATTTTGTGGTCAGAGAATTTGCATGATTTCAGTCCTTTCAAACTTATTGGAATGTGTGTCTATGCTGTCTTAAAGTCTATTTTATCTGGTATTAATTGAGCTGTTCCAGTTTTCTTATGTGTGCTGTTTTCAAGATATAGCATTTCCATTTTTGACTTTTTCTCTGATACTTTATATCGGGTAACTCCTAAATAGCATGGAATTAGGTCTTCTTTTTTTTTTTTTTTTTCAATCTAGTCTGACCATCTGTTTTTAATGTGAGCATTTGGACATTTAATGTGATTATTGATGACTTGGTTTAGATCTTCCCTTTTTAAATGTTGTTCTCTATTAGTCTGATCTGATATTTGATTCTGATATTTACTCCTTTCCTGCCCTCTTTTGACTTTTTATCAAAATTTTCTTCGTAGTTCATTTTATTGCCTCTATTGGCTTTTGAGCTAACCCCTTTGCTTTTTTTTAGTAGTTATTCTATGACCTAAAATATGCATACTTATCACAGTCTTTAGAGTTTAATAGAAGATTTAAAATTTTGAAACAGTATTGTTCTATTTACCCCTATGCAATTGATGTCACTTAACTATATATTATAAGCCTAAAAAATGATGACCTAATTTTTGCTTTAAATGCTCCTGTGTGGACTGCCTCTCCTCTGGACACGGCCCGTTCACCTTTTCCGTTGAATGTGAATGTGTGGTCCTTGCTGTACCCCAAAACTGTCTCACTAGCATGATGGCTGCCATTCTCCCTCCAGTGTGCTTCTGCTTTCCTAGATAAGTCTGTGTCTCTGAAGGAGCAACAGCAAACTCATATGTCACTTGAAGACATTACACAAAAAAATCTTTCATATTCAGTCACGTATTTATTATTTCTGATCGTCTTTATTCCTTTCTGTAGCTCCAAATTTCTATCTAGTATCAATTTATTTCAACCTAAAGAAATGCTAAAGAAAGGTTTCCTTTATCTGGGGTGCTATGCTTTGGATGTGAGGTGTCCCCCAAAAGCTCACATGTGAGACAATGTAAAAAAGTTCAGAGGAGAAATAATTGGGTTTGGAGAGTCTTAACCTAATCTGTGAATTAATCCCTCTGGGGTTAACTGAGCAGTAACTGGAGGCAGGTAGGGTGTAGCTGGAGGAGGTGGGAATTGGGGCGTGGTTATGGGGTGTATATATTTGTATCTGGAGAGTAGCAATCCATCAGAAAAAGGGGACTCTCAGGACTCTTCTTCAGGTTGACTGTGGGGTATCCAACTGTGGTGTCTTTTTATTTATCATGCCTAAGCTAAGTTTCAGAACTTCTTAGATCTGTTAGTTTATATTTGTTCTTTATGCAAATGGAAAATGTTGATCTTCATTTATATATGCATTTGTGTATATGTGTGTGTGTGTGTGCGTGGTGCACACATATATATTTGTATAGGTCCTTTCTCCTCTCACTCTGAACTTCCAATTCCACCTGTGCTAAACTGCTTGCTATTGCTCCAGAGATTATGTATATAATCATTTCTTAGAGTCCATTTCTTCTTTCTCTTCTTCAGATCAGATAGCCACTGTTAATCTGTCTTCAAGATCACAGACTCTTCTGCTATCTCTGATTTGCCATTAAACCCACCAATTGCATATCTATATTTGATTTTTGCCTTTCTCTGATTTCTATTGGGTTCTTCTCTGGAGTTTTTCTTTATTACTGAGCTTTGTTCATCTCTTGACTCGTGATGATATCTTCTTTAAGTCCTTGAACATATCTCTAAGCACTGCCTTTTAATTACAGCATCAGAGTTACCTCCTAGCTGATTACTATGCCTTGGTTGTTCTCTTGTTCATAGATCAGGTTTTCTTGCTTCTTGGGGTGTCTAGTGATTCTCTGTGGTTGCAGACATTGTAGAAGCTGCATTGTTGAGAGCAGGATGTCTGTTATTGCTGTTGCTTGGGTAACTTTCCACCAAAGGCTCCTGTGTTGAAGGCTTAGTCTCCAGCCTGTGTTGCATTCAAGGGCACTGAAGGCATGTCCTTGAAAGGGCTAGTGGCTAGCCCATTCCTCTCTCTCTTTTTGCTTCCCAGGCATGTTGATATAAGCAGCTTCTCAACATGCTCCTTGCCATTGTGCTCCACCTTACCACAGGCCCAAAAGCAGCAGGCCAACACTAAACAGGTCATACACTAAAACCTCCAAAACTTTGAGCCAAAATAAGCCTTTCTTTTTTATGTTTATTATTCTGAGCATTTTGTGACAGTAGCAGAAAGGAGACTAGCACATTTATTTAGTCGATTTTGTTTCTTTGTATGTTCCTGTTGAACAACCGACTCACTGCTGGAACAGCTTGAGCATTTCAAGGTTTGCTTAGAAGTTGTGTAATTTGGGTCTAGAGTGGCCTTCACTCTAAGGCTAGAGTAATGATCAGTCCCTGGAATTTGCCCTTTTCGACATGACAAATGCCAGGTGTGCCAGGGCTCCTTCTCCTTGCTCAGTGGTCCAGAAAATTCCCTCGGGCAAAGAGCTGAGGTGACTACAGCACTCACCTCATTTTCTGCCCATTGTACAACTTCTAAAATCTGCTGCTTCATATATTTTGGCCCATTTTATGACCTTGTGTGGAGACAGGGCCTATTCAGTTACCGATTGTTCTGTGACAGCCTGCAGTGGAGTTCACCAGGGAGCCTGCTGTGTACAGTGCTGCCCTTATTTCCACGGATGGATGGACTTCCTCGGACCACACCCCTTGCAGGAGGCCCTTCCTGATGCTCATCCAGCGTTCCCCACCTCTGGTCCTCGAACTCTGCCACCCAGAGACTAGAGGCCTCCTGCCGGCTCTCTGTCTGGATGCTGGGAAGGTTTGAGGCTAGCCCATACCCTTGAATTTCCACAGCGTTCTCTCTCCGGCTTGGGAGTAGAAGTTGCAAATTAAAATGGGAGAGAACAGTGTAGACTTTTTCAAGTTGTCATTTTTCTACTGAAGTCAACTTAAACACAATCTCTCCAAGGATAAATAAAAGAGGAAAGTTTATTGAAAGAATTCTTCATATTTTTTTATTCAGGGTTCATTCATGTAAAACCCCTGGCCAAGCATCCTTTTCATATGGAAACTTTTGGTGAAATATTTGAATCTTTAAATATTTAAAGATGGAATTTGAGCAATCTAGGATTTAGATTATTGTCATCTATTGAACATTCAGGTCCCTCTCAGAACTTACATGTTGAAACCCTAATCCCAACATTTGGTATTCGGAGAAGGGGCCCTTGGGAAGTAATCAGGGCAGGAGGGTAGATCCCAAGTGAATGGGGTTAGTGCCCTTATGAGAAGAGATGTGAGAGAGCATGGGTTTCTGCTTCTTTCTCTATCTCTTTCTCAGAGATATCAATATATAGATATATAGATATCCCCACTGTCATGTGAGGATGCAATAAGAAAATACCATCTGAAAACCAGGAAGAGCTCAGGAACTGAAAGGGCTGGTACTTTAATCTTTAACATCTAGCTTCCAGAACTATCCGAAATAAATCTTTTTGTTTTTTAAAGTCACCCTGTTTATGATATTTTGTTATAGCAACTTGAACTAGCACAACTATTGACTAAGACAGCTACCCTCAAATCCCCTTCCCTTGCCTAGCATAACATTTGGTCAGAAATAGTAATCATAAAAGCCACAGGTGAAACAATTCTCTACGTTGGCGAGGAGGTGAAACAGTGAAATTCTCGCATATGGCCTCTGGGTAGGCCCTCAGTGCTGAGCATAAGAAGTCGTGTCCCAGGTCAATCCCAGAGCCACTGCTGTATCAGTAAAAATGCCAAAATTAGAAACAACCTGATGTCCACCAGTGGAGACTAGTTCAAGAAATTGTAGACTATTCACACTGTAGATATTATATGAAATGAAATAATCAGATCTATAAGAATAAATTTGTAATTTTTAAATAACACTAAATAAAAAGAAATTTGCTGAAGATTGCAAATATTATGATAACTTTTTGTGAATTGTAATAGAATATATTACTTATAGTTGTATAAATATATACATGCTAAAATTTAAAAGAAAAAAACAAAGGGATGCTAAATACAAAATTCAGATCATTTGTTATCTCTGCAAGGGATGGAGTGGGGAGATGAAAAAGAGGGTAAGAATTTAAATGGGACACAAAATATTTTACTTCTTAAGCTATATGGTGAGCCCAGGGAGAGCCCATGTTTTCATGATACTATTTCCTATAATAATTTTTGTATTCCTAAAATATTTTTAATATCTTTTTTTTTGGGGGGGTACTGGGGATTGAACCCAGGGGCACTCGACCACTGAGCCACATCCCCAGCCCATCCCCAATCTAAATCTTTTGTATTTTATTTAGAGACAGGGTCTCACTGAGTTGCTTAGGGCCTCACTAAGTTGCTGAGACTGGCTTTGAACTCGAGATCCTCCTGCCTCAGCCTCCCAAGTGCTGGGATTATGGGAGTGCGCCACCATGCCCGGCTCTAATATCTTTTTGAAGGATGAAATTACCATAACACATTCATGCCCCAATTTGTATAGAAATGAGTAAAAGAGATTTTAAATAATACGTTATCTCAGATAGAAATCTATCGGGAGCAGTGTTAATCACTGAGATTTGGACAGAATGCAGGAGCTGCCCAGCATGGGTTAGCGGGAATGCTTGGAAAGAGGAAAGCTCACCTGACTCACTGGACACGTGTGAATGAGGTCAGGGCCCAGTTATAGCCCGTCTCCACACTGCCCATCCTGTCCATGAATAAAATCATCGCCATCAGAAAAGCTCGCCATGGTACTTGATTGCCATCGGCACTTCTCAAGGAAATATTTATCATCCTCCTGGCAAAATGGAAAGTGGATAATAAAAATTCCATTTTCTTGGCTTGGTGTCTTAACAGTGAAATAAATGTAGCTATCTAGGTTAACAGATGTTCAGTGAGTTTGAGGCGAAGCTTTGAAAACAATTTGAGATAAAAAAAAAAAAGAGTATGGAAGGAGAGAAACCAGAGAGAGAGAGAGAGAGAGACGGAGAGAGAAAGAGAGAGAGAGGGAGAGAGAAGTATCCTAAGTGACATGAACAATGTCAGATTTGAGCCTTAAAAGCATGGGGTGCCAAGGCGAATTCGGGTATGCTGGTGAACTCCGTCCAGCCTGGCCTTCCATTGCTGTGACAAAATGAATGAGATAAAGAATTGAAAGGAGGACAGATGTATTCTGGCTCTGTTTCAGTGCATGGCCACCTGGTCCCCTTGCTCTGGGCAGAGCATCGTAGTGGGCACAGCAAAGCTGCTCATCTCCTGGTCGCCAGGAAGCACGTTGGGGTGCTGGGCACAAGGTACCCCTTTCAAGGACACACCCTCAGTGGCCTACATCCTAACCAGGCCCTGCCTGCTGAAGGGTCCACCACCTCCCAGAAGCTCCACCAGCTGGGCACCAAGACCTTTGAGGAACATTCTAGATCTAAACTATGACACATCCACAGAGTCGGGGCATATGCTATAGACTATGGGAACACAGAGGTGCGTGAGAACCACGGGACATTAAGAGTAGTGACAAAAAAATAAAATAAAATAAACAGGCCTAAGGACTCTCCCACAAGCAAAGTGGAATAACTGGTACAGTGATGGTGCACACAACAGAGTCGGGTCACAGATGAAACGGTGTCCACCGTGAACAGTCCCGGGGGAAGCTGGCAGTTGGTCCAGACCTTTACTGAGACTGTACTTGTTATCACTCGAAGGGATGAAAAGAAAATTCCAAAATTGAGGGTGAAAGAGAACTCTTGTGGGAGCGTTTCAACATCTGAAAACATGGCTTAAATGACCACAGATGAAGAATGACTCTTTCAAAGGCACGTGTTACAGGCTCAATCGTGCCTCACAGTCAACAAACTCACATGTTGAGGGTCTGGCCTCAGGACCTCGGCTGAGACTGTACTTAGAGGAAGTGCCTTTGAAGAAGGCGAGCCTTCATCTGCAAGCTCACATGCACACACAGGGAGAAGACGGCCACCTCCACGCCCAGGAGAGACTTCAGGAGAAGCCAACGCAGGTGGCAACTGACGTCTAGCCACGGACGTGTGAGAGAATAACTTTCATGAGCCCCCTGCCCATGGAACCCCTGCCCTAGCACTGCTGATTGATGAGAACGGTAGGTCACGCCTGAAATGATGGTAATCCTGCCTTGACCTTGAAGCACTTCAAACCCTATTGCTGAACGTTTTAAAAGCAGGCTGCTGTGCCCGGATGGAATGCCCCGATTTTTATAAAGTTTTGCAACTATATGCATAAATAAAGATAGAAAGGTAACTGGTGTTTATGTCCGGAATTTGTTGTATTATTTTTAATTTTTAAATTAAACTTTCCTGAATTTGGCCCATTATTTTAACAAGCATGTGAGTGAATGGATTCAAGTGGAAATGAATACATAGAACAAGAAAAGAACAAAGCTCAGGGCAGAACCTGGGGGAATGTGGAAACTTCAGGGCCAGAAAGCAGAAGGAGCAAAGGCAACAAGGAGAGACTAGCCAGAGGAGAAAAAACCAGAGCGTGCACCAAAGAAGCCAATAAAAGGCCAGGTGGGGCTTTGTTTGCTTGTTTTTTACCAGAGACAACCCAGGGGTGCCTAACCACTGAACCACATCCCCACTCTTTTTATGTTAAGTTTCTCAGGTCCTTGTTAAGTTGCTGAGGCTGGCCTCAAAATTGCTACCCTCCTGCCTCAGCCTCCTGAGTCACTGGGATCACAAGTGTACACCCACATGCCCAGCTCAAGGGCCAGGATTTAAAGGAGCCATGTGCTAAATGGTGTGAAAGACCACTGAGAAGAGCCCCATGGAAGTCACAGAACGTTGCATGTGGAAACCAGGTGATCTCACTGTCCTCTGAGAGAGCATTTGTAGGACTGGGGAGGCCAGTCTGAAAAGTCTTGTGGGAAGAGTGGGCAATGGGGAAGGCAGGCAGGAAAGCCAGAAATAGGGACAGGAATCAGACCTTCAGGGACAGAAGCAGGTTGAATCCTCATACTGGGAATAGCCTGAGAACAATCCCAGGACTGTTGAGACAGAGGTTCCCCTAGAAACCTGGGAGGAGCCCCTTAGCAACCAGGACTGCGCTGCTGTGTTCTGATCAGGGGGAGATGTTCCTGGACCCGTTCTGATGTGATCTGTCCATCTGCCTGTCATCTGTGCTTAATGGGAAAGATGTTTCCATAAACTCAAGGCCTCGTAGACGAAATCTCTTGGCAGTCCCACCGTAACAACAGCGGTGACAGCAACCTATTGGAAAGGTGTCCCAATGTGCCAGGAAAGCAGCTCTTTTTGAAAATATTTTTTAGTTGTTGATGGATCTTTATTTTATTCATTTATTTATATGCAGTGCCAAGAATTGAACCCAGTGCCTCGTACATGCTAGGCGAGTGCTCTACCAGTGAGCCACAGCCCCAGCCCCAGAAGCAGCTCTTCTGGTGGGAACATGCTTTCTTGTCTGATCTCCCTGCCTCACAGCCCGGGTCCGTCAGGATGAGGACTCTGTAAAAACTGAGCAGAAGAGGGACGTGTATTCAGGAATGTGCCGGGACCTCTCTTCATCTTAGCCAGGTAGCCCTGGATTAACATCATAGGTAGGTAGATAGAGAGATGGATAGAGATATAGATAGATAAAAATATAGATATTCAAGTAAATGTGTGTGTGTGTGTGTGTGTGTGTGTGTAGCATCCATTTGCACATACACATATACATGCACCTGTTTATTTGAATATCATGATGTGCCAGGCAGCGTGCTACACAGTTACCTTGAGTTGTTTTGTTGAATCTTTATACAACCCCAATTAGGTAGGTAGGTGCTTTTATTATTCTCCTTTTACACAGGATCTTAGTGAAAGGGATCAGAAACGATATTTTCTTTTTATCGATGGAAACTGAGGCTTACAAAACTACACCATTTGCTTGAGATCACATGAATTACTTGATTTGAGGGGATGGGTACGACAGAGGGCACAAAGCGACTTTAGACTTGCCTTCTCCCACAGAAGCACCTGCGCCCTGGCAATACAAATTGGACCCTGGATGCCGCAGAAGAGAGGCCAGGTGTCCCTTCCCAGCTGAGGTAAGCAGCAGGTTTCTAAAAGGAGGCAGCTTCAGAATTTCATTTTGAAAAGTGGGAGGATTCGTTTTACCACAGATCAAAACATCTATTTTTAATTTCCTCCTTCATTTGTGTTGCTCCCTCCTGCCACACACACACAAGCTCTTTCCAAACTATCTCTAGATAGCAAGGCCTCACTAACACCCCCATCTTGTTATTCCCATGGTCTTGTCATTTATTTCTTTTGGGATGTTGCGATTCTTTAACAATAGCAGCCAGAACTGGGCATGCTCAGGTGCCAAAGCAAGCTCTAATTGCTAACAGCTCTGGCAAGGATAACCTGGTTAGAGTGACTTCAATAGGGGACAACAGCCACTTCCCCTTGGACAGGTATGTCTGGGTGCCGTGTGCACCAGCCACTAGGCGAGCCATCCTCTAAGTCAAGCGGAATTCATCCTGGAGGCATTTCTACACACAGATCTGACCCATTATGGAGGTATTACTTGAATTCACCTTTAATTGCTGTCTGTTTCATAAAATTATAGAACTGTCTTTTTTTTTTTTTGGTACTGGGGATTGAACCCAGGGGCACTCCACCACTGAGCCACATCCCCAGCCCTATTTTGTACTTCATTTAGAGACAGGGTCTCACTGAGTTGCTTAGGGCCTCGCCAAGTTGCTGAGGTTGGCTTTGAACTCGGGATCCTCTTGCCTCAGCCTCCCAAGTGCTGGGATTACAGGCGTGCACCGTGCACCCGGCTCTAAAACTGTCTTTTTAAGGTTGGAGAATCGCGTTCTGGTGCCTTACCTATGTGGTGATGGGCAAATCCACCTGACTAGGTGTTCTTCCAGCCCCTGAACACAGGTGACTGACCCTGCCTCCTATAAATCTTCTCTCAAGGGCTCAGTTGCACCACCAGATGCAAGAAGTGATTGTTAATAAGTTAGTTTGGAAAAATATTAAAAGCATGCTTTACATTTTTCATAATCCAATGTCTGTATTCCCACGATCTGAATGATACCATATATGGAAAGGAAAGGACACGTTTTAGAAGGTCTCCTTCAGCAGGGAACAATTTCTGGATACCTGTAGAAAACAAGTCAAGGATATGAAAGAAAAATTGCAAAGAGCTCTTATCAAAGCAAATTATTTCTTATGAGGTAAGCTCATGATAGCTGGTGAATTCAATCTGTGTAAAGAAACCTCAAAAATTTACAGGGGAAAAAATGCCCTCAATGAACAAAAAATGGGAACATCTGACTATAGTGCCAGACTTTCATGTTTTTGAGTAGAAAAGGCTGAGGACGGTTCAATAACCTCTCTCGTATGTGAGGAGGACACAAGGAACGAAGTCTTCTATGAGTCAGATCAGGAGGGGCTGTAAAACTGAAATAGCTGACTCTGAACATTTCCTCTGTTATTTTAAATTATTTTAAAATCTGGATACCTAAGTGTCATTTCTGCCCCCTTTAAAAATAATGCTGTTTTTGTTATTGTTCCCTGTGGAAACCATTTCCTAAGGCATGGCGACAGCCTTATCTTAAGAGGGAGTTATTTATTTGAGCTGTTTTCCTTCACAGAGATTTAGATGACACAAACCCATCTTTTATCCCTGTGGATCCACCAAAGCTAACTCCACTCTTAGAAAATCAAGCAATGCTGCCATACCCACACTCCCAGCTCCTAAGCAGCCAAGAATAATCATTCTATTCCCCCAGAGATCAGTGTGAGGAAGGTCAGGTCCTCAGAGACTGATGGAAAGTTACAGAATGTGTAACCCAATTGTCAGAAGTCTGCAAATCTGCTTGAAGTTCAATGTCAAGTGGAGCGATGAGGCGGAGGAGACACACAAGCATCACAAGAAGCCTTCCGCACTTGGGCAAAGAGAAAGCTTCTTCCCTTTACATGACACAGATTTCTGAGAACATGCTATTCTTTAAAAAATCAAGGAATGGGAAACTTCTATTTCTGCTTATGAATGAGTAGTTTGTGTATCAGACTGACTCTCCCACAGACCCAACCGTAAAGGCAGAATAAAACAATCCCAAGTAAAACAGCTATAAGACAGCAGATAGTAAGTAACCAAAGAGGCAGAACTTAATGGGGCCAGACTCCTGGGAGAAGTAAAATGTGTTGATGTGAGCCAGAGAGCTCCCACAGAACTTTGTCCCAGGGAGTCTTCTGATTCTTAGAGATCAAATAAACAAATAAGAGGATCTAGTGCTGCTAGAGTCTCAGTGCTCAAGAAATGAAAAATAGAGTTGGTGGCCAACCAACTGAAAGAATTTGAGCAGCCAGCTTACTTGAGAACTGATCCCCACATTCTTTGTGGTGTCTCCTCAAGGTCTTGCCTGACTTCTCAGCTAAGCATGCACAGTCTACCAGGCAAGAGGCCAACAACCACCCGACAAACAGCTTGCTGACCAGAGATTTAGTGGCCTCATGGTGCTGGAAGACAAATTTGGAGGTCAAGACTACAGAAAAGAAGATTTCTGGCAAGCATACCTGATTTATTTGAGACCCCTAAACATCCACATCAAAGGAGCAAAGGCAAGTAGGAGAGAAGGTAGCCCTGAAATGCAACTTCAAACAGCTCAGTTCCTGACTGGATCGGGGGATCTGCTGCCAAAATAAAATTGAATCCTCTCTGCAAGAAGGCAGTCTTCATCTGTGACCCCTATAATGTTTATTCACAATGTCCAGCATTCAATCCAAAATTGTCAGTCATGCCAGAAAAGATGGCCAGTGACCAAAATATCAGAGGATAAAAGAAGAAAGAAAGAAGTCATAACAACAGAAAGAGAAACACATGCAATCTAGACATTACATTTATGCAACTCAGACTTTAGGAAAACTATGATTGAAATGGTCAAGAAGATAAAAATATGGAGGTTTATCAACCAGGAACTCAAATCTATAAAAAATTAAATGGTGATTCTATAAAAGAAAAATATAATAACTGAAGTGAGAACTCAAAACCTGTAGTTAATAGTAATTAAAAGCAGAAGAGAATTAGCAAACTCGAAGATAGGTCAGTTAAAAAAAATCCAAATTGTAGCACAGAGAAAAAATAGACAAAATAGACAAAGCAGTGAAAAGATATGTGGGACATGGTAGAAAGTTATAATGTATGTGCAGTTAAAATGCCAGGAGAGGAGAGAAAACAGGGCAGAAAATATTCCCCCAAACTGACAGAACTAACAAAACAACAACAACAAAATCAAAACATAGTTTTTTAAAGTTCTATAACCTCTGGGCAAGATAAATACAAAATAAACCCACATGTAGGCCTGTCACTACAAGACTGCTGAAAACCACAATTAAAAAAGAAAAAAATTAGTATTAAATAGAGAAAAAAATATTACCTTCAAAGGGAAACAATAAGACAACTCTGAGGCTAGCACTGTGTTTTTATATATTAGAGAAAACAATCAGAAAACAAAACTTAAAAGACAATATCACATGCAATAAGGACAAAAATCATCAAATTGATAGGAATAAATGGAATGGAAGATGTGCAGTTTCTATGTTGAACAGTATGAAACATAGTGAATGTTGGAAAGACATAAATGAAAGTATTTATCATGCTCATATTCAGTGAAATAAACATCATTCATTAATTCACACTCAAATCAATGAATATTCAATATTGAACCTTGTTCAATATTTTAAGGGTTAATTCTGCCCAAATCAACTAACTCATGTAATGCAGTCCCAATAAAACAATACCTATAGGTCATTGACAAATTGGAAACTGACAAATTGATTCAAAATTTATCTGGAAGTGTAAAGGGCCAAGAAGAATGAAAACACTCTTGATGAAGAAAAAATCATTTGGAAGACCTAGCTTGCCAAATATCAAGATTTTTTATAAGATCAAATTAGATAACTATGGTATTGTGGATGGAAACTGTGGTAACTATGAATGGAAAATAAACAGAGTACTGTGCTATAACAGAGATCAGATAAAGAAGTGATCTCTTCAATAAGAGATGAGGGATCCCATGAGAAAAAATGAGCCTTGATCTCTTACTGCATACCACCAAATCAATCCCAGAGAGATCAAAGACCTAAATGAAAAAAACATAACCATACAGCTTCTAGAAGATAATGCAGGATAAGATCTTGATTGCTTTGGTATAGATCAAGAGCTCTCAAACAGGATGTGAAAAGCACAACATATAAGAAGAATGTGAAAAATTGGATGTAATTGAGAACTTTTGTTTATTAAAAGGCACCATGAATGCCTATAATTCCAGTGACTTTGGAGGATAAGGCAGGAGCACCACAAGTTTGAGGCCATCCTTTGCAACTTAGAGAGACCTTGTCTCAAAATAAAAAATAAAAAGTTCTGGGATGTAACTCAGTGATAAAACACCCCTGGGTGAAATTCCCTGTAACTCTCCAATAAAAAGCACTATTAAAATAATGAAAAGGCAAGTGATAAGCTGTGAGAATACACAGATAAAGTGTGTATTCTATGCACACACGTATATATATATACACACACACATACATATGTGTAAATGTATGTGTATATATTTTTGTAAAGTGTGTATGTGTGCATATATACTGTTTGTGCATCCTAAAAATAATTGAGAAGGCAGGTAATCCAATTAAAAATAAACAAAAAGCTTGAGTAGACTCTCCAAGAAAGAGTATATACGAAAGGACAATTAGGCGGGGTGCGGTGGCACACGCCTGTAATTCCAGCACTTGGGAGGCTGAGGCAGGAGGATCGCGAGTTCAAAGCCAGCCTCAGCAACTTAGCGAAGCCCTAAGCAACTCAGTGAGACCCTGTATCTAAATAAAATACAAAATAGGGCTGGGGATGTGGCTCAGTGGTGGAGTGCCCCTGAGTTCAATCCCCAGTACCAAAAAAAAAAAAATTACAAAAAGACAATTAGCACAAACAGTGTTTGATAGCATTAGTCATTAGGAAAATGAAAAGCAAAAGCACACTACGATGTTGCCACTTGCCTGAAGGAAGGGCTGAAATGAAAAGGACCAATTATACCAAATCTTGGTGAAGATAAGAGCAACTGGCTCTCTTATCACGGCTAGTAGGAGCACAAATCAATACAAAATATTGTAGCAAATTAAAAAATGGCCACAACTTTTCACTTTGCATGTATATTTGCAATCAACACATCAATTTGCAACTGTTTGTAGTTTCTCCCTCCACAGGGTCCATTTCTCAGTGCTCGAATCTGGGCTTGGCCCTGGGACATGCTCTGGCCAATGAGACATTAGCAAATGTGATTCAAGAGGCTTGAAAAGAGTTGGTATGTTGCAGTTTCCTCTTTTGCTGGTCTTGGGAACCCCACCACCATCACTTGTAAGTGAACCCAAGCCACGCTGCCAGAGGATGAGTGACCCAAGGCTCCACTGTTCTTAGTGGCAGCCAACTGCCTGCTGGACCTGTGAACCAAGCCACCAACTGCCAGCTGACTGTGAGTGCAGGACTGAATCCAGTGGGCACACGTGGAATACAAATGACCCTTTCCAGGTGAGTCCAGTCCACTCTGCTGCCCCCCAGAACCACGAGGCATCATTGGAAGCCACTACTTTTCAGGCAACTTGCTACACAACAAAAGCTAAGTGGCAAAATCACTTTGGAAAAGTGTTTGGTAGAATCTGATATTCACATATCAACATGTGATATTCACATATCAAGAAAGAGATACACCATTTGTGTTCAATGAATCAAAATTAAATTAAAAGAAAAAAGAAAGAGATACAAGAAGAATGACCATTGTAATGCCATTCATAATGTCCTACACTGAAAATAAAACAATGATCCATTATCAAGAGTATAATAAATAAATTGTAGATAGTCACACAATGGGACGTGATATGGTAATGAATATGAGCACACTATTGGGGGTCAGGCACCCTGGATGGACCTCACAAACACTATGCTGAGTTTAAAAAAACAGATACAAATACAGAAATAAATCCTGCTGAATTATTTCATTTACCCAAAGTTCAAAAACAAGGAAAATTCTGCAGTGAAGGCAGCGTGAGTAGTGGTTGCCGCTGTGGTCTGAACGTCATCTGCCCCCTCCAATTTGGCACTGTGGTGGTGCCAGGAGGCAGGCCTGTAAGGGGCAATGGGGTTGCTCTTCTCACGGGAGTTGGGTTCATTCTGTCCAGAGCAGGTTATTACTCTCATTTCCTTTGTCTAAAGTATCTTCCCATTCCATCTTAATAAAAGTCTTGTGGAGGAACTCACTGTGAGTCATAGTAGCTGAAGATCAACCGCATTTAGAAAAAAATGGTCTTACCAGAGTATTTTATTTTTCACATTTAAACTCAACTTCAACAAAGTAAGCTAACAATTAGAAATCTTAAGATTGCCTTTGAAACTTAACAGAGGTGTGTGTGTGTCTGTGTGTGTGTGTGTGTGTGTGTGTGTGTGTGCCGTATCTGTGACTGCAAGATGATGCTTCTAAATGACGTAGCATGGCTCATTCCATGCCTACTCTGCTCACACAGTTAGTCTAGAATGCATTTACCATCCATAGAGGAAAGCACCTTTTACTCAATCCCTGTCCCGTGTACTGGACCCCACATAGTTCAGGTTTTAGTTTTGTTAAACTCCACTAAATTCTGCCCTAGAGGACACATGAGGGTTGGGTACTTGGGACCCTGGTCCTTGCTTCATCACCAGCCAGCGCAGAGGGAGCAGGTGTATCCTTGTCTCTGGATGTCAATGTGTTCTGATTGGGTGTCTGTCACATCCATGAAATGTTTGTCCTCTGTCTTTTGGTGGATCTTTGGGGTGCATATAAGGGAGGATTCTGGTAGATGACTGAGACACAGCCCATGTCTCATTCTTACCATACTAACTCTTCCCTTTGAGGCTGTTTCATTCTTTGGCTCAAACGTGCCACCCCATTTCTAATTACTGACAGCCAGATAAGTGTGCTCTGTCTTGTTGTCTTACATCATGGTAGGCTCCACAGACTTTTTTTTTTTTTTTTTTTGTACAGGTGATTGAACCCAGGGACACTTAACCACTGAGCTACAACCCCAGCCCTTTCTATTTTTTATTTAGAGATAGGGTCTCTCTAAGTTGCTTAGGGTCTCACTAAGTTGCTGAGCCTGACTTTGAACTTGCAATCCTCCTGCCTCAGCCTCCTGAGTCGCTAAGATTACAAGCATGAACCACTGTGTCCAGCCATAGATGCATTATTGAAAATTGAGTAACGTTCATGTTTTGTTTTCATTTTAATTCAATTCAAAATATATTCCAGTTTTTATTGTGCTTATTCTTGGAACTGTGGGTTATTTAGAAGTGTGGTGTTTAGCTTTCAAACATTCAGGTGTTTTCTACCTATCTTTCTGTCATTGATTTCTAATTAAATTTTATGATGATCATGGAAGATACTTTGCATCATTTTAATCCTTTTAAAGTAGTTAGGCTACTTTATTTAATTACTTACTTATTTTAAAACTTTTTTAAATTCCAATCTTGTTTCTATTTTTTTTTTCATTGTCTTTAAGAATCATAATTCCTTGAAACCATTTCCACATACAATTGAACTAGAATTCATTGGTAATGGTGTCTGTATAGCACTGGACAGGTAGTGATAGACGCAACCAATCTCACTCCAGGACCATGTTCTAGCAAAGACCTGTGGCAAGTGGCAGGCTTGGCGAGAGGTAATCCAGGCTCTGTCACGTGGTCTGGTTCCATCTGATGCTGGCGCTGTTACTGACAACATCTCCTTCTAGGAAGTGTGTGTGGCGTTCTTACAATGCACTAGCCCCCCGAGGCAAAGCCAGGTCTCTTTCTGACCCTGTAAACAGCAATGGTCCCTGGCCCTCCTAGGGAGGCAGCAGCATCTCTCTGCTTGTCCCAAGACTTCATGGGCGGCACCAGCTCCCAGCTCCCCACCGATCTCGGAAAGCCCAGGGACCCTTGAGCCTCTTCAGCAAAGGCCAAAGGAAATTGGAAAGGGCAAAGACATGCCTTTTCTTTTTTTTCCTCCAATGCTAACGATGGAACCCAGGACTTTGCTCGTGCTAGGCGAGTGCTCTATCACTGAGCCTCACCCTCAGCCCAGGACATGCCAAATTTTAAAACCTAGTTAAAGTGACTCCTGGAGCCACTAAATCCAAATTAAAATCCTGGCTATGCATCTAGTCAAATAAGAATGATTCAATTCAATTTTTTCTTTCATCAATGGCTATATCAAGTTGAACAGACTTAAATTCCTCAAACAACCATTCCCATTTAAATTGTGGTTAATTAAATTCCCTCAAATATGTTAAATTGCCTTTGTAAATTTAATATATTCAGTTTTCCTTTGAACCACTTCAAATTCCTATCTTAAGTAGCAAAACCATTCCAAGTACTTAAACAATGGTAATAAATCTAATAAATTAAACCTATAAATAATAGTGAATCTCAAATTCACTTGAACATTCCAATACTATTTATAAATTTAATCAAAATTTAAATGTAATTTAAAATCACATCTAAAATCAATTACTTAATTACACATTTTAAGTGGAATCCCAAGGCTGGCTGGCTTTGTTCTAATGTGTCCAATTCTCAGTCTTGATTTCAAATGTCTCCTTGATCTTTAGGCAAAAGCATAAATAGTATCATCTGGTTTACTTGAGCATCTCCATGTCTAATTCTAAACTGTCATCATGTTAGAAATACAGTTCACCCATTTGAGGGAGCAATTTCATCAGCCCCAAACCACCTGCATTGCCTTTGCAAGTGCCTGAGTTACTTATTGTCAGATGGCCAAGTCGGAGCTGAGACTCCAGTTCTGAGCTTGCTTTTGTCCGGGTCTTCCTACCCACAGCAGTAATGGACCAGTGCCAGACTCATGTCAAGTGCTTTCAAGAAAGATGCCAAGAACATACAATGGGGAAAGGACAGTCTCTTCAATGAAATGTTAGGAAACTGGATCTACTCACATGCATAAGAATAAAATTGGACACGTTATATCCTCTACAAAAACCAACTCAAAATGGACACTTGTGAAACTACTAGAAGAAAACACAAGAGAAAAGCTCCATGACATTGTTCTAGACATGATTTCTTGATTACAAACCCAAAACACAGGCAACAAAGCAAACGGCTAAGCAGATTGTGTCAAACGGAAACTCTTGTGCCCAGCCAAGAGTACAATCAACAAGGTGAGGACAAAGCACATGGAAGGAGAAAATATTTGCAAACAAGTATCTGAGAAGGGATTAATCTGCAAAATATATAAGTATCTTCAAATCAAGAAAAGAAGTAATCTGATTTAAAATGGGCACAGGACCTGAATAGCTATTTCTAAAAAGAAGACATACATGTGGCCAACTGGTGTATGAAAGGTCGCTCACCATCACACACTGGTCAGGAAAGCGCAAATTAAAACCACAATAAGGAACACATCATCCCTAACCAAATGGCTATGATCAAGGAGATGAAAGATAGGCCTGGGGGAACCGCTCAGGGTGCAAGGCCCTGGACTCCATCTGCAGGAAGGAAGGAGGAGGGGGAGGAGGAGGAGGAGAAGAGGAAGAAGGAGGAGGAAGAGCAAAGAGAAGGAGAAGAAGAAAAAGGAGGAGGTGGAAAAGAAAAAAGGAAGAAAGAAGAAAGAAAAAAAAGGAAAAGGAAAAGAAATGAAAGATAACAAGGGTTCAAGGAGGTGAAGAAGAGAGAACACTGAACACCTTCAGTGGGAATGTAAATTAGTATAATCATTATGGAAAACAGTATGGAGATTCCGCAAAAAATTAAAAATAGAACAACCATCTGACCCAACACCCACTACTAGGTACTTAACATCAGTACCCCCAAGGGACATGTGCACCCCCTGTTCATCACAGCGTTATGCAGAACAGCCAGGACACGGCAGGAACCTAAGAGTCCATCGACAGTGAATGCATAGAGAAAATGTAACCCACATACACAACGGAATACTATTTGCCTTAAAAACTAAAGAAATCCTGTCACCTGTGACAACGTGGATGAACTTGAACATTATGTTAAGTGGAATAGGCAAGGCACAGAAAGACAAATACCACGTGATCTTGTGTATGGAGGAGGGAAGAAAGTTAAGCACAGAAGCAGAGGAGTGTGTCCGGCGGGTGGTAGGAGGAGGGCAGGGTGGGTGGGGGTTGGTACCTAGCCACTCCACGGTGGATACTGAGTTCACAATACCGTGTTGCATACATGTTGCATACTTCTCAGCTTGAAAATAGATAAATAAGCAAGTCCTGTGCTGAGGCAGGTCATTAGCTCCAAGAAGCCAGTGGCAGGAATGTAGATCCACAGGCCCGATGTGGTTGATGTTCAGTGGACTCAGCTTCTCTGTTCTGGGCTCTGGGGCCCCGGCCCTGAGCTACCCTGTGGTCTTCCTAGGGGGCCTCCCTTCCTCAGTTCGCTCAGTTTCCAGAGCATTGCATTCTGTGCTTACCCACCTGGCTCAGGATGCAGTGCTACAGGGGACTGCCGCATTTGGACCTCAATGTTCACGTCGTCTGTCTAGCTTTAGTTTTCCGAATGATCTTATGGGTTCAGGTTTTCCTTAGGTAAAGAAAAAATAAACAAATTCAGATCGATGGCAAACAATAGTCATAGCTAGGAATCAGCCAGCCTTTCTCACAGTCCGACAGCAGGGACTGGAAGTCGTTGCCTTGCTGACGGTGTTAATCTTGAAGCCCTTGCTGACTGGGTTCGAGGGACAGCATTTCTTTCAAAATTCCTGCCATTCTTCTGTCCATAACCGTGTATTTCTCTGGGATGCTGCTGGTCTTGTTTCTTATTTTCCCCAGGATTTCTTGAAAACTCCAAATTCCTGAAACGACACATAGGTGAACCCTGAGGAAGATGGCTAAGCATTGTCAAAATTGTACCTGAAGTAGTATTATCTCTCTGTCTCTCTTTCTTTTTCCTTTCTGTATTTTTCTTTTCTTTTATGGTGCTGGGTGGGGATGGAACCCAGGGCCTGGAGCATGCCAGGCAAGCACTGCCACTGACCTTTACCCCAAGCCCTGTGTCCTCTCAAAGGAACAGAATATTCCTTCAGGGAGTAAGCAGGTCCTTCTCCACTGGTGGCCTCACCCCCTCATCACCCTCTCTACCTTTTTCTGCTCCTGTGAGCTCTCATGGACCCTGTCACCTGATTTCTGCTAGGATTTGGATGATGGCAGGCACTGGGGGGTGGTCATCAGAGGGCATCTGTGTCTGGTTCTGGGGGTGGTGACGTTCTTCCAGGATTGCCCCTGTGCAGGAAGCACTTTCTGCTGGCTCTGGGATGTCACTGGGCTTCAAAACACCCAGCCCCGCCCACCCACCTCCTCAAGCTTCCCACTACTGTTGGTCTCTGGGTACCCCGGCCTCTCCTTGGGTCCCTGAACCCTGACAAAGTTCTGTGAAGAGTCCCTTCATTAAGGAAATGTCTGTTGAACTAGCTGAGAGGGTTTCCATCTCCCGCTGGGACCTGGTGATGGGTGTCATTATGATAAATTTCAATATTTTCCCATGCAGCCTACTTCCTCCTATCAGTCATGCTCTTGGTTCAATAGAATATTTTCCTTCTTTAAAAGAGACATTCTGGAGAGTTTCCAGCTGGCACATGCGGCTTCTTCAAGGTCATGATGGTAATTGCCGCAAGGGAAATAGTCATTTTTAGTTTTATGTGGAAGCGAGATTGAGAAATCCTGTAAAGGAAACGTGATCCTTACCCAGGCCTTGATGTATTAAGAACAACAACAACAACAACAACAAAAATGGTAAGTCAGACGTCTTCAGCCGGGACCTGGCAGAAACGGGCTATGGAAACAGCATTGGCTATTGGTCAATAGCCTTCTCCTGGCTCCTAGGGTGAAGCACTCATCTTCTGTCTCTAGGAATCCAACACTAGCTACTCTCGTGCCCCTCCAAATCTTGGAAATAGGGGAAATAAAAAATTACTCCCCGAGAGTTAAATTTCAAATCCCTTGTACTGAATCATAACAGAAACACCAAATCCCCCTAAAAGCAGAAGGACATGTAGAGTTGTAGGGCTTGACTTCAGCAGCACCAGCTGAAGGGACTCTCTGCATCAATCAGAAGGGACCAGAGAAAGCTGATCAGCAAACCTGACTTTGATGGTGCTCAATGAATTGCCCCGCAGAGGGAGGAACACACTTTGACTGCCTGGAATGTTCTGATATCCTCACTGCAAGTCAGACGCCTCAGCTGATCTCAGCCTGATGCCGTTAAGTGATCGGTTCTTCTCATTCTTTGTGCTCACCATGAAATATTTTCAGAGTAAAGATTTTTTTAGATCAAAAGCCATACATGCCCAGGGATGACATTAATGCCTTGATGTAGCTTCTTCCATGCCATTTTTGACACACAGAAATATGCAAATGTACTCATTAATTAAAATAAAATTATTTCATCCTGAGATGCTTTAACGTGCTGTTCATTTACTAATGAATAACAGGCATCTTACGTGTAAACCAAAGCTCTACCATTGCACATTCCTGCCACTTTCCTCATTTTGCAGTTTACCAACAGCACTGGAAGAGACCCCCATAGAGCAATCTTTGCACTTCATTCACCATTTCTCTGCACAGAGTCCCAACGAATATGGATTCCAAAACTTAGGACTTTTGGTCAGATTGCCTTCTGGAAGATAGATATAATTCTCCCAATGCTTGCCAGATTTTACAGGTGGCAAGTCATTGTGCTATTATTGTAACTTTTATGTTTCTAATTACTAGTGAAGCTAAAATTTTTAATGGACTTATTAGAGATTTGAGTTGCTTTTTTTATCTTCCTGTTCATATTCCTTGCCTGCTTTAAAATTAGAATACTGTGTTAACTTTCTATCACTGTGACAAAATACCTGAGAAAATCAAGTTTGAAAGCAGGAGAAATTTATTTTGGCTCATGGCTTCAGAAAGTTCAGTCCAAGGTTGGATGGCTCCATTGCTCTGGGCTGGAGGTGAAGTAGGACATCAAAACAGGGGGAGTATGTGACGGAAGAGGCTGCTCATGTCTGGTGACTGGGAAGCAGAGAGAGAAAGAGCATGGAAGTCCAGGGATCATATGCAACCTTCAAGGGCATGTCCCCAGTACTTCCTCCCACTGGGCCCTAATTCCTATACTTTCCACCACCTCCCAACAGTCTATTCAATTATGAACTCATCAATGGATTAACCAATTGATGAGACCAGAGTGTTTGTGATTCAGTCGCTTCTCCAAAGAAGAACTTTGTTGCAGGGGGCCAAGCCTTCAACACAGGAACTTCTGGGGACACTCCAGATCCAAACTGGAACAAGTACTTCTGTCTATCTTACTTACAGATGTCTTTATTAATAGGGATAGTGGCTTTTCTGATGTATTGCAAATGAGTGTCTGTTGTTTGCCTTTTGCACAATATGGTGTTTTACCATAAACCCAGATTCAGTTAGGAAAGAATTTGACCTCAAGTAACGGGAAACCCACCTCCACTGTCTTAAACAAGGGGGACTTTTTATCTCACATAACAAGCATCTCATATAGAGGCAGCTGCTGGAAATGATTCAGTCTTCTGCTTTTCACTTTCTGGTCACTAAATGGCTGCTGTAGCACTAGCAATCAGGTCTGTGTTCCAGGCAGAAGGAAGAAGGGAGGAAGAAGAGACAATACCAGCTGACTCCTGCCAAAATTCTGTTGTCCAGAACTGGTTATGTGGCCCCCTGTAAGGGAGACGCAGACAAGGACGAAGGGGAAATAAGTAAGAAAACATACTCTACCTTCCATAGAATAGTATTCTCCCACTGCAGAAGTGAAGATTGAACCCAGGGCACCCTATCACTGAGCTACATCCCCAGCCCTTTTTATTCTATTTTTTATTTTGAGACAGGGTCTTACTAAATTGCTGAGGCTGGCCTTGAACTTGCAGTTCTCCTGCTTTAACCTCCCTCGTAGCTGGGATTACAGGAGTGTACTACCATGCTGGGCTGTGGGACAGTTTTGAGATTTTATGTAGTCAAATTAATCTATTTCTTGCCTTGGTTTTATGCTTAGAAAGTTCTTTCTCAAGTGTGTGTTACATTAGAGATTCATCTATACTTTCTTCCATTACTTTCATGGTTTCATTGTAACACAAGGAAGAAACCAAACTCCCTCCCCCACCCCCCGATAATTGGCCAAAAGAATGGATAACATGTCCAGCTCAGTCTTTTGGAACAAAGACATGGTGTAGTCAGGTTGGCTTGGATGTGTCAGTTACGTTTTGTGATCATCACAGAATGGATCACTTTTTCTCTATTTTGTGTTTTAATGAGTTAAAGATAATATGTAGGAAACTTAAACATTTGTACAAGATTTCCTGGGCCCTTGATTCATTCTAAAAGCTCCTCTTTATTATTTTTTCTATTTAATCCACCAGAGCTTCAAAGAGGGGTATGACGTGTGCTTTCTGATTGTTACCTGGTTTTCCATTGCAGTTCTTTTACCATGGTTTTCATTACACTGTATAAAACTTGGCATGAGGCTGAAGAGCCCAATGAAGGTATTTTCTCCCTCAGAGGTGAATCTGCTCTTGCTCTGTGGATGGAAACAAGCCAGAGAGGAGTTGAGCAGATCATGCTGTAGACTGTCCATCCCTTAGAAGTTCTCACCTGTCACTCAGCCAGGGAATTTCTTCTTCATCACCTCGAACAGACAATAATGCAACTTTTGCTCAGAAATTCCTTGGGACAAGAAACAATATAATTCGAAATACTTAATTCCATCTTGGGGACATTTCAGATTTTTAGAAGGTTCTTAATTATAAGATCAACTCCACCTGCATAATTTCTGCCAGTGCCTCCCTGGAGATCCTGTACTCTTGTTTAGCATCAGTCTCCCCATTCTTCTCTCCTCCAGCCTAAATCCCTCTCTTCCCCTCAACTGTTTCTTCCCAGCCTCCCAGTCCCTTGCCTGTGTTTTCCTACTCTCTGAAGACAACGCCTCTCGGGTGACACCAGAAGGGATGGGCCTGGGCAGGAGAGGGCTCTCAGAGGCAGCTGCATGGTGGCCTTTGTCATCTAAGCATTGCTAAGTGACTAAACTGCCATGTCTTTGTCCCAGGAACACTGCAGGATAAATTGCTCCCATCCTATTCTTGTGTACTTTCTGAAAATTTGATGTTTCCCTGTTGAAGCTCATTTTGTTTGTTTCTGACTTTCATCCTCGTCTGCAAGGTGATTTTGAGACATTTCTCTTGTTCATCTGATTCACTTGTAACTGTGCCTTCTGTAAAATGTAACAGGCATGCCTCATAGGGAGAAGTTGCTAGAAATCTGTTGGAACAGCACAGCTGAGGAGAGAGGCCTGTGGCACATCCTCGTTGTCTCCTTCCAGGTGATACATAAATCCCTCTTGGGGCCTGGGTGCCCAAGCGGCTTCAAACACAACCAGCTTTCTCAATAACACTGTGAAAGGCGGGACTTTGTAAAAGGTCTACTGGAAAGAGTAGGCCATTGCTCGGGGTGTGCTGTCGCTCAGATTCTGTCTGACCGTGCCTCGTGTGGTCAGTTTTGGGGACAGCATCTAGGGAGAAGACAGGACCAGGAAAAAGATGACTGTCAAGGGCGGAGTGCACACAGGCTGAGGGCAGGCGGGGGTATTAGAACTAACCACGTTAATATACAAGTCACATTAGGAAGGATAACCCACCCCTCCGTGTGGACCCTAGCTTTCAGAGGTGTGCGAGTGGGAAAGGTGGTGGCACACACAGGTATCAGCTGCCTGCTGCCATACAGCCACCAGGTGTTTATGTGATGACCTAGTCTCAAAGTAATTTATGAGAGAGGGGTGTGTTCCCACCCGCCCTGCCCCCACTCCAGCAGAGTGCATAAGGGCTAGCGACATCCACAGCAAGATTGCTCTAGTGAGCATGGCAGCCAGAGAAAGCAGGCCTCATAGGAGACCCTCCAGGACAGCTGCAGCAGCTTTAGGAAAGACAGCAGCAGACAGAGAGATGGTGAGGGACAGATCGGGTGGGCAATGCAAAAAACCAATGTTGCTGGGTGATAGGTACCTGTCCTTGGGTCTGGTGGTGACCCTGCTCAATTTGCTTTGGCCAGCATAAGTAGATCATGTGACCTGAGGCCTAGAAACCTCTGCAAGGGCAACGGCCTATGGCTTGGAAGCTGGGGATGTGACTGGCATACAACACATCATGGGTCTCCTTAGTACATCTGGCTCCTGTGCCCACAGCACACTGGGCTACCTGGATCCTTTAGGAGAAACTGTCTCCAGTGCAGTGTGCTCTGAAATCGGGGCTCAGGTCGCACCTGCAGCGGATCTGTAATTAAGAGGACTTGAGTGGAATTCTTCCTGGATACGAGATGATCAAATGATCAGCTACGTGATTCAAGGTCACTCTCATTTTCATAGTCATGCAACTCCGCAAAAGGCAACCAAATAAGGACAAATATACAGCAGGGCTGGAAATAGTAAATCTAATTCTACTGTACATCTTCTATTTTGGTTTCTTAACTCTACCAACTCAGAATGCGTTTGGGGGACTGCATTTTTCTTCCTAATTGATTGGAATGAAGCGGATTATTCATGACCATTTTGACTCAGCCCTGCCCCTCCTCCAGCAAACTGTTCTCTTTCTTCTCTTAGAACATGAAGAGAGGCTCTAAGCTCCACACAGGGAAGCAAGCATTGCTTTTCACTTACAGAGAAGGAAAGTTTCTACTCCCTTCATGAAATCTGGATCTTGTTCTTCCTGCCCACCCTTCTGGAAACTGCTGAGTGGAGACATCACTGAATTGTAGATCCAACCAGGAGCTGAAGAGGGAGGGGAGGCATTGCGCTCTGTCTTCTGAATGGAATCACTGAATTTCCCCACGCTTGACTGGAATCATGGAGCCTGGGAACTAGAAAGAATCCCACAGGCCCAGTATTTTCTCAAACTGATTTCTAAGGTACACAGGGCCACAAGATGCCCTAAACAAAGGTAGTACTGTGGTCAAATAAGTTCATAGAATTACTGCTTTATACGCCCTCCTCTTGATGACTTGGTGATGCTGAGAAGCCCTGAAGCAAAGGAACCTGCTAGATCAGGTTTGCCAGATTTATTTAATCACAAACTCTGTGTGTGTATGTGTGTGTGTGTGTGTGTGTGTGTGTGTGTGTGTTTCCAGGTAACATGTAACAGCTTCTGAAACTGGTGTACTGCAAAACATACTTGGAAGGGTGCTTGTCCACTGACTCCTTTCCTCAATCTATAGAGGAAGAAAACAAAGCCCACATTAAGGCCCAATAGACTAGTCACTTCCTGTTACTGGCAGGACTGGGAACTGGACCTGGTTTCCAATTAGGTCCGGGCTCCTATCGCCTTCAAAGTCATCATCCCTGGTGGTACCTCTGAGGTCTCCCTCAAGCATCTTTTTCATTGTCTGGAATTTGAGGTTGTGTCTATTTATAGTTCACACAGCAATGAATTCATCAAATGCTTGGAATGTTTTAAAAAGGGCCTTGGGCCCTGTACAGTTGACCTAAATAAAACACGGCTGTCTGGATGGGATGTAATTTACTATACCCTGAAATATTTGATCTGACTGTAGAAATCACAGTCAGATAAAGAGGTTCTTCCTCAATAGGAAGAGCAAAGCAAAGGGGTCAAAACTAGCAAAGCATTACTAAAATGAAGGTGTACCACCCATCAAGAAGTCACCCAGACGATCCCCTGGTGACGCACAGAGGGACAGTTGGTGAGCCAAAATAATAAAAATGTGTCCAAAGGTCACACACATGTATTTTTCAAATTACATAAATTCAGGGAGTTTGAGCCTGCCAGCACTCTTTAGAAGTGACATTTTTTCTGACTTATTCTCTGAATTCCAAAGGCATTTTGAATGTATACATACTTCAGCACGCCTGTAATTATGCATTTGGCTCTGAGACCCCAGCCCTGGATACTGTGGAATCTTTCTCAAAGTTTTTTGGTGTCTTACTACAGTTGAGGTACCAGAAATACTCTCAACAGGTGAGGGATTTATAATTATTTTCTAGTTTTTGAATACCAAGGTAGGCTTCCAAAGCCAATAACTAGCCTTCCCCAGGGCAGATGCAGCCCAGAACCAGAGGCTGGGGAACAGAACACAGGTTAGGTTCTGGTCCCCACCAGCCCCCCAGGGGGAGGAACTCCTGCAAATGAACAAGCTCCACAACTACGGGCAAGGCCCCATCTCTTCCCTCTGTCTCCTGCACCTCCACCCCACAGTCTGAACTGATCCAAGCAGAACCAGACCTTCCCTAAGTCAGCATATCCTAATGGATTTGGGTGTCTCCCAGACCCTGGGGACTCAACATCGAAGTCTGACTCAGTCCCAGTGTCCCACCTCTGATAACTGAACTCCTGGATCTGGGATCTTTTTTGTTCCCTCACTATCTGAACAGGGTTTGTGTCTTGCAATTACCAGTTGCCGTTTCCAAATCTTCAGTTCTGCCCAGGTCTAGAACCCTGCTCCTCCCTGTCAAATCGCTTGGTGACAATAGACACCCTGCCTGAATTCTGAACTCCCTCTCCAACCCCAGATTCCACGACACCTAGTTATCGATTTAGAAATCCTACTTCATCTCACAACTGAACCACATGGACTAAAAGCTTCTCTTTCTGTGACCCCCTATTATGAGTTCTGCCCTGCTGCCAAAAAGGCTACTTGCTTCTTGGTTATTTTTCTGGCCTTGGTTGCCAAGCCTTTTCCCCAGAGCCTGTTCTGAATTCTGGGCCTGGCAGTCCAGGGCAGCACACATGAGCCCAGTCTCCTGGGCCCTCAATATGCCATGTGCAATAGTAGTTGATACTCAGAGGAGCGACTTCAGGCCCCGCAGAGTGATAAGCCAGAAATGAATCACACTTCAGCTCTGAAGGTGGAAAAGTAGACGACATACAGTTAGAATGAATATGAACCCCAAAGCTTGAAACAAAAAGATGTTCTGATGAAAGCCCCACTTGCTCAGAGAACTGAGGGTCAAGGAACTGGGAAGTTCAATGAGCAAGGATTTGACTTTGCCTGAGTACATCCAGCACCCAAATCCATGACAGATGAAGGGAAAGAAAACTCAACCAGCAGTTTTTGGTCAAGAAAGGTTTTGCTGGTCTGTGTAGTCCCTCCTTCATCATGTGTGATAGCAGCTATTTTTAAATCACCTTATAGTTTATAATCTTTAATACACTAGGCTAGGAGAGGATCATTAATAAAAACCCAATAAGCATTTGATAAGTTGCTAGTCTCCCAGACTCTAATAGTGAATGTTGGTGTAACATGCAAGCTTGTGTGTCATAATGTGTAGACGGAAACACAGTTCACTGTCAGGAATGTGAAACGGTTCTTTTATAACTGAAATGCACACAGAAGTACGGACAATAGCACTGAACATCACCCGATTCCTGACAGTTCACAAAATACTTGAACACACGTGTTCATATTGTATCCTCACAAGAGAGAGGAGACGTTAAAGAAAATTATATGCATCACTTGTTTCTCAGAAAAATATCTAGTGGCTTATGAAATATAACCACTTTCAAAGAGATGTCTGCATGATCATTAACAGCAACAATTCAACAGCTAGTGAGCCTAGAAAGATCTAGGAAAGAGTCACTGTACAATAAAGAAAAATTGAAAGGAAGAATCCAGAGCGGCAACTTTTATTTACTGGGATAAAAAGAGACATCTTATTCAACCTGGAACTGTTACAGAATAGGATTCTAAAAGATAAGTAATGAGATATCGGAAGTGAGTAATGAGACCCCTGCTTTGGAAGGCTTGCTTCAGCTCACCAGAGGAACCATTCTCGGGCTTATGCACGGTATTGATCGCAGCAGTGCACTCCAAAGTGGCTATGGCTCTGGGGACCCAACGCAGATGCCGGGAAGAATTCAAGAGGCCCAACAGCTACAAACTGCAGAAGGCAAATAGCACACAGGTTCTCCGGACAGCACAGACTTTCTCCTATGATATAAAGCTTCTTGCTCACTTCCTCATCTTCTAAGAACCTTGTCGCTGGGTGTCCTGCTGGAGAGGTTGATGAGTTACCCTGGAAACCTTACATAATATTTCTATTTCAACCAGAAAGTCTGTCTTGTAAATAAAGCAATATATTTCGGAAGGATTTTATTGTTTTCCTTATTTTTTTTCCCTTCTCACAAAAGTAATAGGTGATTCATGTTAAGATGCTTTTCAGCATTACAGAAATAAGTGAAAATGTTGCTTTGGCTAACATTTCACTTATTAAGGCAGAAAGTAGAAGAAATACAGATAGAAGATTTACCTCCCCCTTCCCTCCAGGTCACCTGAGTGAGCCTGAAGGCCAGCAGATCCTGTTTTTCTATGCAGACACTTAATTAGACAATAACTTTTAAAGACTTCTACACTATATGTTGAAAACGGTCTTGAATCAAGCAGCAGTGAGAAGGATTTGACCAATATTTGACCCTTACTGGATTTTAAAAATAATTCAGCCTCATACTTTAAACACAGAGTAAGTGAAGCTCCAAAGAAATGTTTTAAAAATTGATGGGAAAAAAAAGCCCCTCCGTGTGAAACCAGCTAGAGCTAAGGCGACCAGAATTCCAGGAACCACAGCGCTAATAGATTGCTAGCTGTCAAAATTTGAAATAGAATCTACAGGAGCCAAAAAATTTGAAATAAAAATGTGGTCAGATTATGGCTGGTATGGACTTTTTGGCTGACTCAAAACAAACACCAAAATAGCAACAGTGTCTATCTCTGATAAACTTGCCTTCCCAGCAGCCTCCTCTTTGCAGCAAGACATTTCTATTACATTTTCCTAAAAGGGAATCAAGCTTGCTTTGAAGTGCCAGTCCTCCCGGCAACTGCATGCTGCACCAAAGCTCTGTAACTTTCTAATCTCAATTTCCACACTTAAAAATGCTCTCTCTTGCTATTTTAGAACTAAAGTCTCTGTCTTGCAAAGACTGTGCTCTGAATGTTTGCAAGTCACCTGTTTAGAGCTTGCATTATGCATTCCCACAGAAACAAGTCTAAGTGGGATTTTGAAATTCCTGAAGCAGGCCAGTTAATCTGTTTGCACTTGAAGTACCTAATTGTGTGCACTGCAGAAATGTGAGACCTTGGGTAACAAGGTCTTCTAAAAAATGTTTTCTTTCAGTGTTCTAACTCGGGATGCCTGGAATGTGGTCCTAATCTCAGGTCCTGTCCTTGTGGTTTACAGGCTTCTGAGACTCTGGAAACACCATCTCCCAGAACACAGCACAGGAAAAACCACAAGACAAGTACCTGGGGCTGGTGAGGAATGGGGACTGCAATCCTTCCCCCAACAAGTGTACCCTCTCCAACGAGCACTTGGTCCCTCCTGTGATTTGTATCCCACAAGGATCCTCAAAATGCAAATGACTTACCTAAGGCTCAAGAGTAGCCACTGGTTGGTTTTACTTTTTCAGTCCTATATGTATTGGGAAATGAGCTTCCAAGTAGAAAATAGGGAAACTGTCCTTCACATCTGGGAGTTAGCATGAAGCCGAATCCTCCATTATAAAAGCAGATGGTGCCGCAGGTTTGTAAATTGCTCTCAAAATGCAGACAGAACTCTGCAACGTCTCTAGATTTGAAGGTTCTTTATCTCTCTTATGTTTCATATAGTACAAAGCAGTATAATACTTAAAACAAAAAGGATCTGTGCTTTTGGGGGGAAGACAGCAAAGGAGCCTGCACTTCAAGACAAGTGAGTTTTCAGGCCCCACGGAATAGAAAATTTTGGAACTGGGGCCAGCAATCTGTGTCTAACATGCCTCTCCAGGTGATTCCAGTAATCAAGCTCAGGTGTGAGGACCAGTGGCACAGTGGATAAGGAAGGGCCTGCTTTTAAATCCTGACCTGCCCCTTAACAGCAAGCTGCATGAGCTTCAGCCAATTAGTCTTTTTGAGTTTAAGGAGAAGATTAAATGAGACAATGTATTTGAAGCACTTGGTGCAATGCCAGACTGTGTTGATCAGCTTTCCATCACTACGACAAAATACCTGATATAATGAACTATAAAGATAAAAAGACTTACTTTGGTTCACAGTTTGGAGGTTCCAGTCCATGATGGCTTGGCACTGTTGCTTTCAGGCTGTAGTGAGGCAGCACATCATGGTGGGATCACACAGTGGAGAAAAAACACTTAGACTGAAGGGATCAAAGAGAGATAAAGGACCTTTCAGACCTTGGCATTGTACTTCCAGGGAACCCAAAGGTCAAATCCATTCTGTGTGATCTCATCCACACAGAAATAGAGCAGTATTTCTCAATCCTGGCTACTCACTAGAGCCCTCATGCAGCTTTTAATCTTCACCCTGCCCTGGAACTTCAGAACTATAATCTCCAGCATTAGAAGCTGGGTATCTGTGATTGTTAAAATCTTCATAGGCAATGCTGAGAGAAAGCCACTGGAGTCAAAGGTAGCAATGGTTGGAGCTAAAGTTTACTGAGTATTTGTGCCAGGCACTATGCTAACTTTTTTTTTTATCCAAATTTGATATATTTTTATTCTATGAATATTTTATATAAACTTGATCCACCAACTGTTGGGTCAGTGAACTGGGTGATATAAGCAAAATTTAAATTAATACTTCTGCCTTTGAGTAGCTTGCATAATTGCTGGAAAGTCAACATATACAATCACAAACATTAATCATCTAATAAGTGATATATAAAAATATGCCAAATGATTGAAAGAAATCATTTGTGCTGTGAATGTGAAATTAAAAGGTGAACAGACTCATCTCCCTCCAGCCCCTCCATTCCCCCAACCACTCACAATCCCACTGGTCCTCTGCAGTTCCTCCTGTTTTCTGTATTCCTGAGAAAGCTGCTTCCCTTCACCCTGTTCTCAGGCCTGAAACCTATGTGGCACCTCCAACATCCATCAGTCCCATCACTCAGACCGTGCTTTGTCTCCTGCATCTGAATCTTCCCATATCTCTCCTGTCTTCCCCATCTGGTCCCCACCTCCCTTTCTGCTAGCCCTGTCCTCCTGGAGGCTTTCTGCATCTCTTTTATCCACCATGCAATGAGAGCAGCAGGAATGATTCTCAGTTTGCATCACAATCTGAAACTTCCCATGAAGGACTGGGCAAGAGGAGAGGGCATCAAGAGGACACAGCATGAGCAAAGGCAAAGGGGTAGAAAGAGTCATGGCATGCTAGGAATTGCAAATGCTAATATGGAGACGTGAGTATGTGGGCTTTGGGGTCGTTGTTAGAATGAACAATATCTCAAACAGCCATTAGTGTATACTTGCTTTCTATAGATATTTTTCCCTCTGAAGATGAAAGAGAGTCCTCACAGAAATTTAACCAGAAGTACCATAGGACCAGGTTGACATTTTGACAGTACTACTCTGGCAGGAGACTTTGAAGGAGAGAGTATGCAATATGATGCATGAAAAAAAGAGATGCTAACTTCTTTATATACATCTACTTCTCACTTTGACTCTCCCGAGGTAGGTACTGTTTATTTAACAAATGAGAAAACTGAAGTAGAGAGAGGCTAAATAACCCCAATTTCACACAATTGAGAAGTGGGTTAGGACCTGAACCCAGATTTGAGCTAGTAGATGCATTTAACTGGTAAAATAATCATAATCACAGTCTTAAGGCATTCATGTACTCGTTCATCAGACACATATTTACTATGCAGGACCAAGTAATAAACTGGGAGCCGGAGAATGTAAAAATGAATATAGATCCCCATCCCATCCTCAAGAAACCCACGCTCCAGAGTGATCAGGAAGGAAAAAAAAAAATGCAGACCGGACTGCTTCATTCTGAAAGATGATGTCATGTGTCTCTGAGCGGCTGCAAAGATTTCCTACTGACCACTAGACTTGTCCTCTCAAGAGCCATTTACCAATCTCTCCCCGTTTGGCTACCCGCCTCCTAGACTGTGAGGACCAGGCCGGCCGGCCGGTTGTCCATGTTCCGCAGCAGCGCTGGGGCAGCCCTGGAGCCCACGCTGGCTGGCCCTGCGTGGGCCTCGGCGCTCCTCACCAGGTTGCAGAGCTTACGCAGTCATCTTGCCAGGCATCCTCGCTCAGCGGTAGGCCGACCAATCAAATCCGAGGGAAGGAGAAGCATCCCCGCAGAGCGAGTAGGCTGGCCCTCTCCCAGGAATAAAGCCTGTCACTTACATCAAAGGGAAGACTTCAGGAAATTTCTCAGAAAAGTGCAGAGAAAAGACTGAAGCCTGCTCTTTAGCATCGCAGAATGTTAGCGCGGGCCAAATCGCTGGACACCGTGTCAGTCTGATCAGAAAACTGAGCTCCAGGATCTCAGGCCAGGATGGGTCTGGACTCCTGGCTTGATCTGCGACCTCACTGCCTCCTAGGGTTAGGGTTGGGCATTCTTTCAAATAGAGTAATCATTAAAGTCCAGCGATCATCACCTTGGGAAGGCGAGTGATCCTCCCAGGGAGACCGCCTTGGGAGGGGCAGGGGACCTGGGGGCGGCGCTCCCATCTTTCCCTCCCCGCCTGGGAGAAGAGATGGTTTGGGGACAGCAGCCGTACTCCGGACTCATCTTCAGGTTGCACAGGGGAGGCAGCAGCGGAACCTTTCTCCTCCGCCCTGCTCTGGATTCCACCCGGACCCTGTTGGGGCCGTACGCAGTGGTGGAGGCTTAAACATGGAGACCGCGGGCTCTGGGCCTGGTGAGCCTTCCTCTCGCCTGGAGGCCCGGGGGCCCACGGACGATCGGCTTTTCCTGGTTAAAGGTGTGATGCGGTGAGGTGCGGTGTCTGGGCGAGCTCTCCCGGGGCCCGGGCCTCCGCCCATGGGACATTCCCATGCGCATCCCGCTCAGCCCACGTCTCGGCCTTGCCCCTGGGTTTGGCCTGCGGAGTCGGAAACCGCTGGCGGGCTGAGGCGTCCCCGGCCGGGAGCAGGTCCCGCGATCTCTCCTCCCGTGCGCGCTGCATTTGCCCATTCCTTCGGCAGTTTTCTCTTGCTCTCTTCTAATTACACGCCCTCTTTTGCCGGGGCAAACAACGCCGCCGCCCGGGGAGAGGGGAAGGGAACTCGCCCGCTGTCTGCACTTGGGAACCACCCCTCAGAATGACCCTCAGAACCAGAGGCCGTGAGGTCAGGTACATTTCCAGGAGGCTGTTATTTACATTTGGCAACAGCTGCTTAGCCATAATTTCTCGAATTCAGGAGTAATTTTGAATGTAACTTTATCTGAAACTTATTTGTATACATCTTTTGAACTTTTTTTTTTTTTAATTTAAATCTCCCCTCCCCCAAACTCTTGGCAGGTGGAGTTTTCCTTGGTTCTGTTGCTGCAGCAGGAATGTTGGCTGGATTTGTTATAACACTATCATTGGCTAAAAAGAAAAGCCCTGAATGGTTCAATAAGGTTTGTGACACTGAAATCCATTCATAGCATTGTTACTGTTTATAATAAATGGCAGCAGTTTACGTAGAAAAAGTAAAAAAAAAAAAAAAAGTTGATGTCCTTTCTCACTGCTTTAAGAAGCAAACCTGTATATACCACATGGATTAAAGAAGTGTGCAAATTAATTGATGGTCTTTATTTTCATTTAAAAAGACGTACTTGATTCATGGTTTCTTAAACTTTAGCAGAACAAGACTTTGAAAGCTTATCTGGTACATTGCCTGTTTTGATTCATGGTTTCTTAAACTTTAGCAGAACAAGACTTTGAAAGCTTATCTGGTACATTGCCTGTTCACAACATGACTTTAAATTTAGGTAATTCACCATTAGTATAAGAGGTACCAATATTTTATATACTATTTAGAAAGGAAAATGATGGCAGTTAAACTCTTGATCTTATTTCAGTAGGTATCTCTGTTTCAGAGATGAGATGTTGAAATAAAGTACACCTCTATAGCCCCAGGCCCTAGAAAATTACCTGGTGCATAGTAGATGCTCAGAAACTAGTTGAATAACTGTAACACACTTAA
>JAJEJO010001090.1:264554-304904 GCA_020662805.1 Glaucomys volans
TTTAATTTTATTAAATCTGACATTTGAATTGTGAGAAGAAATGGGAAATACTCATAAAGTTCTTCTTTACATTGAAGTGAGATGTTTTTCTCTAGGAAAAACAGTTGTGTGATTGAGTTGCCCCTGAAGCAGCCACTTTTCCCATGCAATATTTTTATTTTTAAAAAAAGTTGACAAACTTATTTAGAAATAGGTATTTGGAAGACATTTTCCTAAGAATGAAAAAAAAAAAAAATGAGCCTGTGTTGCCACTGTTAAAATTCAAACTTTCAAATGAAAATTAGGTTTTAGAAAACTTTTTTCTGCTATCTCCCTGCTTATTGCTTAACAATTTTGCTGATGAGATTTTTATGGTGATATTAAGAATTTTAAAAAATACATTGTTTAATCATATCAGTAATTGAAAGATCTATATAATTTGGTAAATCAGCATCTTCTGAGTAATCATGATACATGGAATAAAAGATCCAAAGTACAAAATAGACTAATAGATTTTAATGTGATAAATTACAAAGAAATTCACTGACATGACTTCAGATTCTGTGTTGTAACTAACCTTGAAGGAGTTTTGTCAAGTTTTGTTATAAAGAAGAAAGTTTTTAAATTACTTCTCTCTTTTCCAACCACATATCTGTTAGGCCAGATTTTATTCATATAGTTTAACCAAAAAAAAAAAAAAAAGTGAATATAGAAGCAGACACAAAAATCCAGCTTTTTTATTAGGTTAAGCATCTAAAAAATAGGCCAAAATGTAAAATATTGCTTCTCTTTGCACTAATTTTAGAAAAGTTATTTTTCATAAAAATAGATTTATATTAATCTAAAATGGATTTAATATTTTTAAACAAAAATGGAGAATGTCTTGGTTTTAATTTCTAATATATTAAATATTGATAACCCACATAACTGAAAATCTTTGGGGTCCAAGTATAAAATGATCCTGAGACCCAGAAAGTTTGAGAACCACCATTCTGGAACGTTAAATATGTAAGTTCTGCTTCCCTCTGGGAAACGGTGGAATCAGAGCTTTACCATTTACTCAGGTTCTGAGAGTTAAAATGGGTTGTGGAAGAACTCAAGTTCTGGAGCACACGTTTAATCAGTTTATACTGGGCAAGCACCAATTTAAGAGTATCACTTAAGCAGTGAACTTTAAGGTCACCCACCACCTGGAGGTCTTCTATTATTATAATTATTATTTTTACCTTTGCCAACAGTGCTAGCTGTTATTCTTAGGGCTTTACTCATTTAACCTCCACACAGCCCCATGAGGCTGTTATTGTGTGTTGTTCCTACTAAAGAGCAGGAATTAAGCAACTTGGCAGACATGGTACTCTCCCATCTTCAGTTATTTCTGGGGAATAAATCATGCCACTTAGTAATATTGTTATTTACATGAACTCCTGTCCATTATCCTGGGAATGTAGGTATTAATTATAACACAGGTTCCAATTGGAGCCCAAAAGGACTTCTAATGACCAACTTTTCAATTGGGGTTTACCTACACTGCTTCTATTTCAGGAAGATAATCATCCCCTTAGTGATTTATTTTCATTCTTAGCTGTTTCTCTTACTAGAAAGCTGGGAACTGAAAGGAATAAGGGCTAAGTGAGCACATTTTTTTCCTTGTAATTTTCTCGAATAAACAGGAAAATGCCAGCTAAGGTGGCCAGATAGTCCACTCTTGAGCTTCTTTGATCTATTTAAATAGACCAAGCTTTTTTCTTAAACTTGTTCTTTTCACACGTCAGTTTCATAAAAAGATTATGAGACTAAGTGAGGTTATGTGAGTGAAATTTTATGTGTATATTTCTATTTGGTTGGGACATCTGAAGAAAATACAGAATTAATATATACATACACAAAGTTTGCTTAGTAATTCAGTGCCTTTGCTTATCTTAATTTTATGGCATGGCAAACCTTCACATTACTGAGTTATATCAAGATCCATTTATGTAATAGTTAGATTAAAAGGGCAGGTTATCATTCATTTTTCTGATATATAAAAATATTTGTTTAAACAGTATATTGCATATATTATAAAAAGTTATTCTGTGATGTAAACACATCAAAATATGGTATTAGATGAGAATGCTTTATAGGGGAAATTAAACTAGATTGAACATTCTTTTTAAAAAATCCATTTGATATACATAAAATCAATCCCAGAATTATACTGAAAAAAAGCTAAAACATGATACTTATTCACTGGTATCGTTAACGTTCTGACGATTTGTTCTTGATAGTTCCTACATGTATGAATAATAGATTATTAATTCTCAGAGGGTACTAGTAAATGTTAGAAGATAAGGAATACATATGTGTTCAGGCATAGAGGTATTATAAATCTGAGTTTTCACTCAGAAAGTGATTTTTGGGGTTGAGGTTGTGGCTCAGTGGTAGCACATTCGCCTTGCATGGATGAGGCCCTGGGCTCAGTTCTCAGCACCTCATAAAATAAAAGGCATTGTGTCTACCTACAACTAAAAAAAAAAAAAAAATATATATATATATATATATACATATATATGTGTGTGTGTGTATATATATATACACATATATATGTATGTTTATAAAATTTTTTTGTTTATCTTGGGGATGTTACTTAGTGTCTTACTGTAACTGTGGTATGGTTTATTAAATTCAACTTCCACATATAAAAGCCTTAGTTTTGATTTTAAATAAAAAAAAAAATGAAGCCAGGTGCAGTGGCACATACCTGTAATCCCAACAACTCAGGAGACTGAGGCAGGAGGATCTCAAGGTCGAGATCAGCTTTAGCAACCTAGTGAGGCCTTAATCAACTTTGTAAGACCCTGTCTTTAAAAGAAAAAGAAAAATGGCAGTGAGAAAATGCTTTCAAAGCAACATTACTTTCTGGCGAGTTAATTTTTTTCTGTAGCAAGTCAGTCAACATTCATTTTGAAAAATTTGAACAGAGTGTATGAATGTCCCTTTGGCATTTTCCCCCAGAGGAAGAAGCTTGGGTCTACACTTTTAAAACTCAAGGACAGATGAATTTTTAAAAAAATTTTTTTATTTTATTTATTTATATGCAGTGCTGAGAATCGAACCCAGTGCCTCACACATATTAGGCAAGCCCTCTACAACTGAGTCACAACCCTAGATCAATTTTTAACATCAAGTTTACACTGAAATTCATTTTTGGAAGCATAATTTTATGTAGTATAACTAATAATAACTAATTTTTATTTCATCTCATAATTTATGAGACTGATATTACACAAACATGACCTGCTATTTTAAAAAGTCTAAGGCAAAATTAAGATATTTATTGTGAATATTGCTATATATCATTAGAGGTTATTTTCATATCGTTTCTTTTTTACTTATTTTAGTAAAACGTAGGTGTGTGTAGACTTTAAAATATATATATGTGTGTGTGTATATATATGTATGTCTATATATATGTGTGTGTGTGTGTGTGTGTATACACACCAATTTCTGTCCTTCCCAGGGGAATAATGGTTTTATGGTTTTTAATCTTTGTTTCTAAAATAAAATTTAGGCCAAAGCACTTAAACTGATCCTGGTAAAATAACATTTGGTTGTTTCTGGGCAAAAATCAGGCCAATTAAAAGTCAGTGCATTTAGTGAGATCTGTGGTGTCTAGGGAACTACAGTGAAATTATAAGGACAGGGACAAGGAATGAGATGGAGAGTGTGTTGTTTATATTGTGGAAAATGGTTAAAGAAGGATCTCTTGGTGATCTGATTAAGTCTAAGGTATATCTACATAAAGTGTCAGTCAGTAAACACTGAGTACCTACTAGATGTAGTCATGATGCTATCTATATGCAGGGACACAGATCAACAAAGTATGTAGGCTTTCTGTGTGCTAGGAGCAGTGTTTACAGTTTACAGCCAAGCATGCATAAGGAAAAGCAGCACTAAGAAATAGGTTGAGCAATATAAAGGAAATTCTTCTGAAAAAGAAGAGGACTCAGATAAATGGAAATTTCTTTCCAGATGGAAGACAGGATGTTATAAATTTGCTCTTATCAGATTAGGTAATTATTTTAATGTTATTCTAATGAAAATGCCAATGAATGGGGAATAGAGAAATCTCAGCAGAATGTTCTACGTTTTTTCTGGAAGAATTAACAGGCACAGTATCTTGCATACTGAAATATCTGTCAATCAGAGAAGTCATGTGCTTATTAAGTAGTAAAGCTGCTGTTTGACCTTGGGTTGGTCTGACCTCCCAGTGTCATGATGCTTATACAGAGAGTACTGAAATTCATTCCAAACGCTCCCAGCTTGCTTATCCTTTCTGAATGGATCATTTTACTCAACTCTTTCTGTCTTCATTTCAGGGAAGCATGGCTACAGCTGCATTACCAGAAAGCGGGTCTTCCCTTGCCTTGCGAGCTCTTGGCTGGGGCTCACTTTATGCCTGGTGTGGGGTTGGTGTGATCAGCTTTGCAGTCTGGAAAGCTTTAGGAGTTCACAGTGTAAGTAACTGCAATCTTGTGATTGACTTCTGGCTGTTTTTTTGTACCTTGTGCTGTCTAAATTTTCCTGGAGTTCAAATTTTCATGTAGTGTGGTCTCTGGTTTGGGAAGTAGTGGCAAAGAATGTGATGAAATTCTTGCCAATATCTAGGCAACTTCTCATTACTAGTAATGAATTTAAGTTTTTCAACTATAATTAAGTAATGATTAATTCATGGCTAATGTTCATTCTATATAAATTAATGTTAGCTACTTGTTTAATGAAATTATTAATTGGAACAACTTTCTATGTTATTTAACATCTGTATTTTTAAACATTCTTGTAAAATAAAGCATTTTTAAAATGGGTTATTTAAATGATTAAGTGTACTGTTTAAACATTATTGGAAAAAATCCCAAGATCCTAAATGTGTGTGTGTTTATGTCTGGTTGTATATGTGTTTATGAAATTTATACCCTAAGCTAAAAAGCTATCCATTAAAAAAGATTGGTTTCTTTCTTTTCTGTCATTAAGAGAGTCCACAGAACTTCCTAAACAACTGGTAAGAAGTTCCATGGACCAGGCTCTTAATGACCGATGAGCATTGATGGTAGTTTAGAATAGGTGGCAGTAATGGAGTTGATGAAGAGAAGTTCTGGATATATTTCAGAGGTGGAGTTAGCAAGGTCTTGTTGTAGATTGGGTGTGAGGTGTGAGAGAAAAGGTGAAATCAGGGAATGTCTCCAAGATTTTGGCCTGAGCAACTGGAAAATGGATAGGGACCAGTGTTAGGGGATAATAAAAGGGGCTCAGTCTGGGACTTGTGAGTTTGAGATATCTGTTGGGTAGCCACATAGTCAAGTAAGCAGTGAGATATGGAACTTTGGAATTTAGGGGGAGGTTCAAAGTAGAGATGCAAATTTGAGACTCACCAGTAGATGGATGGTATTTAAAGTCATTAGACCAGATGAGTTCATGAAGGCAGGTGACTGGGTAAGAAAGAGAAGAGGTCTGAGGAGGGAGCTCTTGTGCATTCCTAAGGTTGAAAGATTGGGGAGTGAGGTGAAAGTAGCAAAAGGGACCAAAGAGATCAGGAGAACCAGAATGATGGCTAGGATGCCAGGAGAAGAAAGATTTTAAGAAGAGGCCATTAGGGACAGAGGTTGTGGTTCAGTGGTAATGTGTTCACCTGGCACGTGTGAGGCACTGGGCACCACATAGAAATAAATAAGTAAATAAATAAATAAATGCATTGTGCCCATCTACAACTAAATATTAAAAAGAAAAAAAGAAGAAGAGGCCATTAACTATGTTTCATGCTTCTGAGATGTTGCGTAAGGATGCTTACTATTGACTAGTATGGCAATATGATTGTCACTGTTGAAATGGTGGTAGAAAGCCTGAGTGGAGTAGATTCAAAAGAGAATAGAGGAGCAAAATTGGAGGCAATATGTATGGGCAAGAATTGAATTTTGCTGTAAAGTCAAAGAAAGAAATAGAGTCATAGCCAGAAGGATGGGGGAGTCAAGAGGGTTTTTTTATTTTGTTTTTTAAGTTGAAGAATTAATAGTGTGTATGTGGAGATGGAGTAATTCAGTAGAGAAGGAGACACTGAGGTCAGGGGGCAACAGGGGGTGATTTGCTAGAGCAACCTTATAAACATAATTGAGCTTTCACATTCAGTTTAATCATAATTAAACATGGGGATTATTGTACTTTTAACTCAAAATACACTGATAGACAAATCATAGTTCCCCTAGTCTGACCAACCATTATTTTAAAAGTAATTTTGCTGTCTAATCATTCTTTGTAACAATCAATTAGGGACAACTTGGAAAATTCTGAAAACTTATGATTGAAGATTTTTGGTGATATTACTTCAGTTCTTTTTTTTTCATTTCAGCCATCATACTAACATTTTAGACATAGCATCCTATTTCTTCTGCATAACAACAATATAGCATTAATATCCCCCATTTTATAAGTGAGGAAATTAGGGCTCAAGAGATTAAGTCACTTGCCCAGGATCACACAACTTATAACTGACAGAGTCACATTTTGACCTAAGGTCTGAATCTTTGGGACCTGAATTTTTTCCAGCTTTAAGAACTCCATTAGCTAAGATGGGAAATAAAGGAGTAAGTGGAAGGGGCCGAGGGAGGGAGGCAGATAAGGAATTTGGTTTTGATTGTGACCTGACCATCTTCTTAATACTTCACCAAATTTTTCTGGGTATCTTCAGAGGGCCTCGCCTCTCCAAGTGGTAATTAATGTCAAGTCTGGTGCACGACTGACCATTCTTTACTCATAGAAGAGAAAATCTTCTTTTAAGCTGTCGTCTGCAGTAGAAAATGCCTATGATATTGTGGTAAATGAAAAATGGGACTCATAACTATATGTAATAGGAGTGGGAGTGTCTGAAACAAGTGAAAAACTGGGAGGAAAAATGTCAGAAATATGTGAATGAATTATGGGTGTATAAGTGAATTTTTTATTTTGCCTTTATATGTTTTCCTTTAAAATGTTACTTTAATAGTAATATCACCTTTTTAAAAATTGTGCAAGATTTTATTTCTATTAATTTTTTTACTGCAAAGGAGTTCATAAAACTCCCCTCACTACATAAGAAATGAACCAGGAACTTGCACTTAGTAATAAAGTTAAGTGGCTGACAGCCTGTTTGCACTTGCCACTGACAATGGAATTGATAGGTGATGTTTCCAGTGTTTAGTACTCTGGTTATAAGCCTAATAAAATTTTAAGGTATGGAAATATGAATAATCTTTGATTTAAGAGTCATGGAATGATTCAATCTAAATTTTCATAAACCAACAAAATTAGGTTATTATACACTTGAGAATTTGGCTTTATGGGCTAGATTGTGCTATTTTAGTTTCTAGAATGTGAACTTTGTTTTATGGGACTAATAAGAGGATTATTGCCTAGATAAAATATTTTGGGGAGAAAAAATATTTTCTGACTGGCACCACTGAATATAAGAATATGCAGATTCCTTTTCTGTTGCATCTTCATGTCTGACTAAATAGAGAGAATGCAAATACACTTTCTCCTCACACACAAGTCATTAGGCACATCAATTTGATCTGCATATCTGAGAAGTGCCACAGAAAAATGAACCCACTAATACCTTTCCAAGGGCACGTGTTGTAAAGGCAGCAATGTTTATTATTAATTTGTTGGTTTGTTCATTTGGAAGTCATTTGTGGGTCTTCCTTGAGCCAGGCACTGTGCCAAGAACAGCTCCTCAGTGAGCCATCCTCTAAGCCTTACCCTTCCCTTTCCTAGAAAATTTTTATTACCCTGTTCTGAGGCTTATAGAGAGCAACGTGGGATATTTCATCTCTACATTTAGAGTTCTGATGATGAGATTGATCCGAGTCCAGTAATGAACTTGTATCACTATCACCTCTTCAGGAAATGTCATTTTTCTGTACCTATGGACAACAGTCTTAGTTAGATAATGGTAAACAGAAATGGTCCAAGTCTGTGCACCCGATAAATAGTTGAGAGAATTTCTAGGTAAATGCAGGTAAATAAAAATCAACTCCAGCATCAAGTAATTGTTGATAGCTACCTTGAAATGTATTAAGTCTGCAATAAACCCAGTCCCCACCACCAAAAAAAAAAGGGTGCCATCTAATGGCTGACTTGGAGCAGCTTGACAAACATACTCGTATTTCCTAATTTAGTTCACAGCTACATCTGCTGGCCTAAAAGGGAATGTGTTAAAAATGCTTAAATCAAAACTCTTTAGTTTCTTAAAAATTTTACTCTTTGTTCATTCATAATTATTACGAAATTTCATTTCACAGAGTACAATGTGAAATGTACAATGTGTGTTCATCAAATATGAACATATATTTGTATTTTATATAATGGTGTATCATTTAATCAGGGTTCCAAAAAAGGAGAGCCAGGGGAGTTCAGTAGCATACCCAAGTAGGGAAGTTTGCCTGGGACTGAAGGTGGGATCCTCCCTGCCTGTGTAGAGATCAGCACAGGTTCACATCCACTCTGCTTCCTGGCCAGCTTTGGGCCAGTAAGCACAGCCCAGCTGTTCAGTGTGGGTTTATTGATTACTCTGAATTATTATACTGTATCATTTGAATATGGCGGAACATTAATTTTAACACAGTAACTTAATTGGCAGGGGTGGGGGGATGAATTTGTCCTTTCAGTTAATGAGCTATACACCTGATCCCAAGAGACTGACCATTCAGCCACGTCAGTATGATTAGATTGTTTTATCAGGGCAGGTAGTTTAAGCTCAGAGAATAATTGAGGTAAATTCTCTGAGTTCCTGTAATGGTACTAACTGGCAATTACCTAATTATGGAAGAAAAAGAAGAAACCGGGCTGGGGATATAGCTCAGTTGGTAGAGTGCCTGTCTTGCGTGCACAAGGCCCTGGGTTCAATCCCCAGCACCCGAAAAAAAAAAAAAAAAAAAAAAAGAAGGAACCATGTCATTTACAGTGATTCATATGTTGCCCAAGTGATAACTTTTTTATTTTATTACTTTTATTATTTATAGTAGGTATTGATATTTGAAGGATTTCTGAAGAGATTTAGCTTGTTTCTGATTAGATTACATTGGGTATTTTTTCTTCTCTTCAAAGGGGAAACATTAAGATGTCTTAGTATTTCCTGGTTGGTATACTTGGAACTTTATAGAAGGGAGAATACACTGCTGTGGCCCTGTGCTCTACATTTGTGAGAGGATTGCCATCTCAAAGGACGGGCAGAGTCACCTCTGCTTCCCTTTCCTGTGTCTTGTGTAGATGTATTCATGATGCCTGGTATAGTAAGAATTTCTAGATAATTTACAGCTGCTGCCTTCATAGGTACTAAAACTTAAATAAAAACCATGAATGAAAATGTTCTTAGTTGTTGTGAATTACTTTAAATTAGAGATTTAAATCATAAATATTTTTACTTTTTTATTGTGGGACAAGAGGTGTTTGTCTTTATTTCCATCTTATATTAATCAGCTTCATGTCACTATAACAAAGTATCTGAGAAAATTAATGTCTAAACAAAAAGATGTAGTTCACGGTTTTGGAGATCCCAGTCCTATTGAGTGGCCCCATTGCTCTGGGCTCCTGGTGGGGGAGCTGGGTGGCAGTGTGGGAGTGTGTAGTGGAGCACAGCTGCTTGCTTATATCAGGAGCCAGGGAGCAAAGGAAAAAGTGCACAGTCCCTCTGGTCACTCACCCATGACCTCAGGACCTCCCACAAGGTTCCACCACCTTCTGTGATGCCCTTCTTGGGACCAAGCCAGAGACACATAGGTCCTCGGGGGACTTTCAGTATCAAAACTAAAGTGTGTGTGTGTGTGTGTGTGTGTGTGTGTGTATACATATATATACACACACACATATATATATATATATACATATATATATATGTATTTAGGACCTATCTTTTTTAAAAACAAAGATGACATTGGTTTTTGGGTAAAAATACATATTCACTTTTTAAAAAAATAAGAACTCAATGTAGGAAAGTACAAAAAGGAAACAAACCAGCAGAAATCCCACCAAGTTATAGTTCCCCACAGTAGGAATGCCCTTTCAGGTCTATGCTGTTGTGCAGGAGTGTTGTGTGCTGGGTTGGGGGTGTAGCTCAGTGGTAGAGAGCTTGCCTAGCATGCGTGAGGCCCTGGAGTCCATCCCCAGCACTGAAAACAAACAAACAAACAAAACACCTGTGTGCTGGGACCTTTTTGACGACACAGTAACTGGGATATTTCAAACAGCAGAGTATATAAATCTCCATCACTTGCAAAGACTACATGGTACTCCACTGCATATTAGAACATACTTAATCTACTTAACTGCCAGTGGTAGTTAAATAACAATCTTTCACTGTTAAACACCATGGTGAGCATGTAGGCATACATCTTACTGTACTTTTCTTGATTGAGAAATTTGTCCTAAAGACAGAAGATGTTACTGTTGAGTCAAAGTACGTTTTAAAAATGTTTTTGCTCTCTTTGCTAAATGGTCCTCCAGAAAAATTTCTTTAGAAGGTAACAGCCCAGCATTAATCTGACACAACTTTCCTATTTTTGCATATGAATATACCACCAATGAAACTCCACATCATGTACAACCACAAGAATGGGATCCTAATTAGAATAAGTTATACTCCATGTATGTACAGTATGTCAAAATACACTCTACTGTCATATATATCTATAAAGAACAATTTTTTTAAAAGGGGAAAAGTTTTTAAAAAGAAGATGATAACAGCCCATGTAAGTTTCCTAGCACCCTGGCCGTTAGCGCCTCCTATTACTCTGAAACTTTTGGCAATCTGATCGATGGGAAATCATCTCCTTTTTTTTTTTTTAACTGCCTCTCTCCTGCGTCTCTGCTGCTGTAAAGGCAGGCTCGAATGCAAACAGTCTGTGATTGGAGTTTCTCAAGCCTTCCCAGGACCTGTCCTGTCTCCTCATCTGCTGATAGAGGTTGCAGCGTTCTCAAGAGCCCAGGTCTCCTTTTCTTTAAAAACAAACAAACGAAAAAGTAAACCATGTAAATAGAATAGATATATTTTAAATATTTCTCTAGAAATGGGCCTTTGGCCTTCCTATTCTGAGAGTCTAAGGGAAGTAATATTGTATCCTTCCTCTGAGACTGTATTGGGTGTATTCTAACTATTTATTTTGTCCAGTTCTTTGTTGTAGCTGCTGCTAGGTATGATTTTTATGTTGATATTAAGATTTAGTTCTTAACTCTATGACCAGCCCGATGGCTTTTGCTTATTACAATTAAATTTCTTCCTTTCAACTCTTTAATTCAGTTTTATCACTATTCTGGTGTATATTTTATTAGCACATTTATTCTTAGGCTATTTTTACTTATCTCAAATGAAGTGGTATTGTAGAGTGACTGTTAGCCCCTAAGTGTAAGTAAAACTGGAAAATCTTAGAGTTTTCAACTTTGAAGCTATCTAACAAAGGGAACAGAGCAAGTGCTATTTAATTCCCACAGGTTCAGTTCAAAGATTAAAAACAAGTGCGAGTCTCCTGGCAAATTGTTTAATAGCAGCCACTTCAGAGTGACTTGCAGGGAAAGTCTGAAAAGTGGCGAAACATCTTCTGTGTCTGCCTAATCTAATTTCAGCGTTTCTGAGGTCTCCACCAGCTCTGCCCCAGGAAGAAGCTTCAGTGTTTTACTCTGATTGCCACTCAGCATACTGGGCCTTGCCTCCTCTTCTCACAGTGTGTGCTCACTAGAACCCCCAGAAAACAGGCAGCATGATCTTCCAGAGTCGTTTCATCTGTCAAGCCCTTGGGCCTTCAAGCAGCTTGTAGATTGAGGAATGTTTTCCTGGAATCATTTTTAAATGAATTGGAAGCATCAGTTGGTTAGTTCAAGTTTGAGGTGACAGGGACATCTCTGTAGCCCTTATTTCCCATTCCATTTGCAGCTCTGATGGCCTAACTTGGGGCTGGGAAGAAGCACTTGGTATAACTGTGGCAGAGCAATGTGATGACAGAGAGACTGAATCACAGGGTCTTGCTCAGTGTGAAATGGGAGATAATGACCAATGCACTTGTGTTTTAAGCCAAGGAGGGAAGACATCTGATGCATGGGCATATTTACAAAATACTTCTTTAAAAACTCACCAGTTTCCTTTCATAAGTAAAATCAGGCCTCTAGCAGTTGATAAAATGGGAATGTGCATGCATTAAAGAAGGCCTTCTTCTCTCCAGAGGCCTGACACAAATCAGACTTAGTCACCTCAGGAACAGTCCCAGTCGTATTCCACAGGAGGAAAGGTAGCCTTGATCTCATTGAGTTTTCTTTTTTCTTTTGTCCTTATTTCTCATGCTGAGATTACAAAATTGGACTCCTATGAACAGATCTCTCGAAATAAATCATTGTGGACTGAAGACCTGATATTGTCCTATTGTGTACTTCCCCTTAAGCTTCATTTTAAATCTACCTGTTATCCATAGACAAATATAGCTGAAGTTCTGTGAAACATGGACTTAATAGGTATGTTAATATACTGATATATACTTACTTGCCAGTATATCAGAAAATGAAGTCTCTCAAATTGAATTTTTGTAACAAATTTTTCTAAAAATTTTAAGTATTTTTTAATGCTGTGTATCTTTGCACTATGTAAATTGTGCTAAACATAATTTAACTTTTTCTTGAAGACTGAATATCAGGTAGTGTTTGCTTCCTGTGCCAACGCATTCTGGGCTCTTATAGTTCCTTTATTTTTTTGTAATTTTTCTCAGTCTTAGTTTGTCTCTTGTCACTTATGGGTATCCCATTTGCTTCCGAAATGACATAGCTTTCCTGGACACACAGTTATGTTTGAGGGCCTTCATCGTCTTCTCTTGTCTTCATCTTCTCCATAGTTTCCTGCCCCTCTGTGACTATCCCCACCCTGGCTCCAGACTCACCCAGGCCACTTGACACGAATGATTAGACATCCTGCAGGCATCATGCATGTTGCTCCCTGAACGACTCCTTATCCACCCTGCAGCCTGCTCCTACAATGGCAGCACTGTCCACAAAGCTGCCCCAAGGGAGAAGCTCGATCACCATTCATGACCACACTCTTTCTCACCCTGTCTCATCAGTCACCAAGTACCTCTCCCCTGCACAACCACTATGGCTGGGAACACTTTCTTGTCCCAAGATGATCAAAACAGCCTCTCTGCTCTCTGCTCCCACCTTTCTTTGCTGCAGTCCTTGCTCCATCTTACTGCCAGGATGCTCTGCTCATCATCTTCCCGGGACTTCTCCCTGCAGCTGAACCATGCATTCTCCCTGCTCCCAGGGACGAAATGTCCATACTGCTACCAGAGGCCCACCCTTGACACTTGGGCAGTAGGGCCCAATCCCCGTCATCTGCCCAGTGACCTTGTTGCTGTCCTGTTCCTCAGCTTTACTGATGGTCACTTTCTCCCTCTTGATGCAGCATGTATTGATGCGCTGGTTTCTCCCACCTCCAGAAATTTTTCTCAATATTCCTTCTTCTCCTGCTACCAGCTATTGGTCTGCCTCCTTCACAGAAAATATTTCCTGAAAGAGTTGTCTGTGGTGGTCCCCTTTCTGTCCCCTGCCAGCTTCTTTCCTTGGCACTGCCCTCCTTATTGCCAGATCCAGGTCTTACCTCTGTTCCTTGGCCTCCTGGCCACATTTGAACCATTGAGCATCCTCTCTCTCGAAGCAATGTCTTGTGGGTCTTGTGGTTTCTGACCTCACCAGTCTCCTTTGCTAACTCCTCCTCCCATACCTTTGATGTTAGAGAATCCATTGACTTCCTACTTAGACTCTTCATTCTTCATCTGTCCACAGACCCTCAGCTCTCTCATCTAGCCCCTGGCATTTTAAATCAATCTGTCTCTTCTGGTGGCATCCAGATATGTAACAGCAGCTCTTCAGACACGCCTCTCAGCTGCACATTTTCCATTTTCACTGTGTCTCACAGGCATGTCTAATGACCCATGTCCCAACCAGGGCTCTTGATTTCCTCACCTCCTCCCAATGTATTCCTCCCCTAGTCTCCCCATTTCAGGAAGTACCACCATCATCCCATCCCCCTGGTTCAAACCAAAAGCCCAGGTGAGAATTGTTTGAGATTCTCTCATTTCCCTTCACCCCTTCTAATCCATGGTGAGTCCTGTTGATTGCAGCACATAGCCTGACTTCCTCCATCTCTCTCCACCTCCATTCCTCTCTTGCCTTGGGTATTGAGTGTCCTGCTTGGTCTCCTGGCCTCACCATCACTTTCCCTGCATTTTTCTCCACACAGCAGCCAGAGATGGTTTTTGAATGTAAGTCATGTTATGCCACTACTTCACTTAAAATTCTTCACTGGCTTCCTGTGGAAGGAGGTTTGCATGTGAAGCCCCACCCCCTCCCTGACCTTGTCCTGAGCTACCACAGTTGCGCACCCCCTCCTGCTGCACTTCGGCTTTGCCAGCCCCCTCGTTCCCTCAGTACACCAGGTTTACTCCTGCCTAGAACCTTTGATCTAGCTTCACCGAGGAAACTTACAGCCTGACTCTGTGCAGCTGGCTCTATTGCCATTCAGGGTTTCCACCCAGATTTACTTCACCTCCTCAGAGAAGCATCCCCGGACCAGCTGGTCTAAAATTACTCATATCCTGTTTTCTTTTCTTCACAGCACCAATTGCAAGATAAAACAATTTTGCATATCTTGTTTTATCAGTCTTTGTAAAAATGGAAATTCCAAAAACAGATCTTCTTTATCTTGTTCATTGTATCTTCAGCACCTATCACAGTGCCTTACATTAGTAGGCGTTTTCTAAATATTTGTTGACTGAATCTGATCACATGGCCTCTGCCATCTCAGTGGCTCCCTCTTGCCTGGAGAATGAAGTGTAGGTTCCTCTAATGGTTTATGAACCCCTCTGTGACCTGGCCCCTGCTTATTCTTTAATTTATTGGTTCTTAACTGGAGGCAAAAATGTCCCTTACCTAGCTCCAAGTAGAAGATACGTGGCAGTATCTGGAGGCATTTTTGCTTTTTAGACTGGGGTGGTGCTGCTGGCATGGCACTCCCTGGATGCTTCTTGAATGCTAAAATATAAATATAATTTATATTTTGTGATTTTCAAATCACAAAGCTTTTAAATATTTTTATGTAATGCTCTCCTTCCTTGTGGGTGAGTTTATAACCTGTTTCAGATCAGATTATAATGTTGAGTGGCACTGCTTTTACTCATTTGGAGTCTTTTTGCCCCCAAATCAAGGAATTCCTGTGTTGATAATTCTATTCTATTCTATTCTATTCTATTCTATTCTATTCTATTCTATTCTTTTCTTTTCTTTTCTTTTTTTCCCTTTTGGTACCAGGGATTGAACCCAGGGGTGCTTAACCACTGAGCCACATCCCCAGCCCTTTTTATATTTTTTAGAAACAAAGTCTTGCTAAGTTGCTTAGGGCCTCGCTAAGTTGCTGAGGCTGAGTATTTTCTTAATGGTTTCCAAAAATAACATTTAAAATAATGTTTTAAAATATTTTCTATTTCATTTGCATATTTGTTTTAATATTTCTAGCACTGTAGATTTTTGTTGTTTTAATTTGGCTAAGATTTGAAAAATGGCTGGGTCTGTGGTTCAGTGGCAGAGTGCTTGCCTAGCACATATGAGGTACTGGATTTGACCCTAAGCACCACATAAAAATAAAGGCATTCTATCCAGCTACAACTACAAAAGAATTTTTTTTAAAGATTTGAAAAATGCTTAGCTATGAAAATAATTAAGAAATTTTTTTACTTATCCGTAGTTTATTTGAAATTTATGCATTAACCTTCCTAAGAAACCCCAAAGGGAGCAGGGTGTGGTCATAGATGCCTGTGGCTTAGAAGTTGAGGCAGTAGGATAGCAAGTTCAAAGCCAGTCTCAGCAACTTAGAGAGGTCCTGAGCAACGTAGTGAGACCCTGTCTCAAAATAGAATATAAAAAGGGCTGGATATGTGACTCAGTGGTCAAGTACCCCTGGGTTAAATCCCTGGTACCAAAAACAAAAACCCAAAGGGGCATCACTCATTTTACTCACCTCTGTTGTCAGAACTCTAGGACCAGGTAGATTCTCTAGCCCAGCCTCTCATCTCTTACCCTTCATTCTAACCTTACAAATTCAGGTCTGAAATGATTTACTCATCCTTCTCTGCCATAAGCATTTTCCAAATCCCTATTCATGTGTCCAGCTTGATCTAGAGGACAAGGATATGCTAATAAATAAGGGTGATCCCTTTAGACATGATACATTCATAAGGATTTTACATTTAATTGTTTGAGATAAATCCTGTAGGGAGATACGTACAAAGTGGTGACATAGGATTTTAAAAATCCATTTTGCTTGAGGGACTGGCAAGATCTGAAAGGATGGGCTATGGGAACTGGGCTCCTGGACGGAAAAAGGATGGGAGTGGCTGGGAGAGGCCAGGCGGAAGGAGAGTGATTGAGGCGCAGATATTCTTGTCCAGAGACATGCACTGGTCTTATTTTCCTGCCACCTCCCTCCTAAGTGGTATAAACAAAAGCATTAAAGTGTAATCCTGCCATCAGCTGTAATATCACACTGCATTTTGAATAGATAATTCAAGTTAGGTTTTCAGTTCAAAAGGAATAATGAGCCACCTAGGATAGAAAGCCTTTAGGGAACTGTCTGGCTATATTTAGCTTTCTACAACTTTGAGTAGACCTAAATCTGCTCTGGAGGTCATATACATCTCTTCATCTTTCTTAGTGCTTCCCTTCTTATCTTGAGACTTATTGTAAATAAAAAGCTGCTTTGTTTGGAGTATTTTTATTTTGGAGAGTTTTCCCCACCCCCCAGAAAATGATTTAGTTGTGGCCAGAGGGAAAGACGGAAGAGGCTGCTATCAGATATTATATTGCTGAAGAAATTCAAACTCTAGGAAGAAAATTATGTAGAAAGAAGCCATCCAGCTAAGAGTCTTTATGTCCTTGAATTTCATGCTCAAGAGCACTTAACCTGGAAAATGACTTGGCTGGTGAAAGGAATCATTCAGGAAGAAGGTGGGAACAGTCATCAGGTTAAAACATTTTGAGTAAAGAGTAGGATAAAAAAATGATAGCTCTCAAAATCTCGTTGGCTCTTTTAAAGGATCCTTCTAGAATGCTGGTCACCATTCAATGAAGATGATTATTTTTAAAATTCAGGTTTTTAATTTGACAAATAGTATACCATAAATCTGACTGCCTGAGTGGAGAGAATTCATGTGTCTGATGCTTTTGTGTGTCACAGAGCTTATGGCTCTGTACCCTCTAAACAGTGTCAGGTCCCTCTGGCTAGGATAGTGCATCATCACAGCCAATGAGTCACACTGAAACAAGATTTCAAAACTCCAATAATTACCACTCTCCCCACCCCTCACCCAACTCTTTTGCTTATTGTTCCTCTCTTCAGTGGCAGGAAGAATGAGAACAGCTTTTCAAGTCCTGAATATAAATTATTCATTTTGTCAGAATTTGTTATCCCCAAACTGGAATCTTTTCTTGTAGATTATGAAAGGGCTACATGTACCAAGAACCCCCATTTTGGGAGAGTAAATCCTGTGTTAGAACAAGAGGGCAATCCTTACAGGGTCCAAATCATTTATAAGTGGGGAGAAAGTACCATAATTGTAATTGAGGCTTTTGTAGTTTATTGGGCTTATCAGAGTATGCATTTCATCAGTTGTAAAATGTACATCTCCTCAGCAATTTGAAAGGAAATTAGTTAACAAGACTGCCCAGAAAAAGTGCAGGAAGATATACTGATACCATGTTGTACTGTTAAATAATTTTCACTATTTTAGGCATCAATCTGATTGGTGCATTGGATAAAATTTGTGATTTTAAGAATATTTGAAAGATAAGTTCCTGTTTTGTCACTACTTAAGAAGTCGTTTTTACTAGGACTCAATGACAGGCTTTCCTTTGGTATAGGAAAGAAGGGGTATCTTCTGGTGAGTTTTGAGTACTAAAGGAGCCCCTTCTCCTGTTGTCCAGCGCCGGCCAGCTTCCCTAGGTGTGGGTCATGGTCAGGACTAGTGTAGAAACTGAAGTCCTTCCTAAATAAAAGGCCTCCAGCTGGATACAATGGAAAACAGGAGCCCATTTGTCTTAGGATGCTGGGAATGGTGCAGCCGGCTATTGGGAGACAGCGCATGCGCATCTTTGTGGCCTACAGTATAACCTTGTCATCTGTACGTGACTGAAGCATCTTATTGGCCTGCCTAATAAGAATAGAAAACCAGTGATTCCAGGAATCTGGGTCGACCTGTTACACGTGTCAGATACGGAACAGAAAACGCCAGGATTCCCTCACTGGAGAGGAAGCCCTTCACCACGCCTGAGTCTGAGCGGGCCCGGAGCGCTTGCCGGAGGCCCTCACTGCCTCGGTAGCAGAGCAAGGCCTTGCGGGGGTGTGGGCGGCGCCTGTTGGGCCACGTGGGCGAGGCGGGGCCTGACGGGTCACGTGGGTGGCGCGGGGCCTGCGCCGTGGCGTCCGCCTCGCCCTGGCTGGGTTCTTTAACGGACGCTGCAGTGGCTTTCCCCGGTTGTCCGTTTGAGAGAGCAGCCATGAGCTGGGCTGCGGGAGTGCTGCGGGCCAACCAGAGAGCCAGCGCTGCGGGCGCGAAGCTACTGGGACCCGGGAGGGCGGCGCAGGCCCCGCGGGGCGGTGCCTGGCTCCTCAGGCCGCTGTCGCAGGAGGCGACCGTGATGAAGGGCAGGCTCACTAAGAACGTGACTTCGGACACGGCGGTCCGCCACACCAAGGTCTCGATCATAGGCAGCGGGTCGGTGGGCGTGGCCTGCGCCCTCAGCATCTTGCTGAAAGGCCTGAGCGACGAACTGGCCCTCGTGGATATGAATGAAGACAAACTGAAGGGCGAGACCATGGATCTTCAACACGGCAGCGCCTTGGTGAAGATGCCGAACATCGTCTGCAGCACAGATTACCTCGTCACCGCCAACTCCTGCGTGGTAATCATCACGGCAGGTGCCCGCCAGGAAAAAGGAGAAACCCGCCTTGCTTTAGTCCAGCGGAATGTGACCATCTTTAGATCAATGATTTCCAGAATCATCCAGTACAGCCCCCACTGCAAACTGATCGTGGTTTCCAATCCCGTTGATATCTTAACCTATGTAGCCTGGAAGTTGAGCGCGTTTCCCCAAAACCAAGTTATTGGAAGTGGCTGTACTCTCGATACGGCTCGGTTCCGTTTCTTGATTGGACAAAAGCTTGGTATCCACTCTGAAAGCTGTCATGGGTGGGTCCTTGGAGAGCATGGAGACTCAAGTGTTCCTGTGTGGAGTGGAGTGAACATCGCTGGTGTCCTTCTGAAGGATCTGAACTCCGCTATCGGTACTGAAAAGGACCCTGAGCAGTGGGAAAATGTCCACAAAGAAGTGATTGCCAGTGCCTATGAGATTATTAAAATGAAAGGTTATACTTCGTGGGCCGTTGCCCTATCTGTAGTTGATTTAACAGAAAGTATCTTGAAGAATCTCAGGAGAGTGCATCCAGTTTCCACTATGATTAAGGGTCTTTATGGAGTAAATGAAGAAGTATTCCTCAGTGTTCCTTGCATCATAGGAGAAAATGGTATAACAGACCTTATAAAGATAAAGCTGACCCCTGAAGAGGAGACCCGTTTGAAAAAGAGTGCCCAAACACTTTGGGCGATTCAGAAGAATCTCAAGCTTTAAAGGTGTTTGGAGACACCATTCTGAAGTTACTGAAGAGAAGATAGTAGATATGAGACTGTATATGCCAACATTTTGAATAACCTGAATTCCTAAAAATTGATGAAGAGATCCCCCTGTTTATTTAGTTCTCCAGTTGTTTTAGCATCCAGATGTTGGATGGTACTTACCTATTTACAATTCTTGACTGCAACACAGAAGGGGGTTTTGATGTCTCTCATGTATTGTTACTTTCCTTATACATTTATGTGGTTGCCATCTGGTTCAAAAACAAGTTTGTTTTGGGATGCAGAACAAGGATATTGGTGTTTATTGTGTTCTAGAAATTCCAATTCTTTTCATTAAATAGACATACTAATTCATTCTGGGTGATTGGTACATGTGTTCATTTATGTACTCTTTAAAAGTTGCAACTTTCACTGCAATGTAGAAATAATATGTATACATGAGTATGTTTTTGTAATAATTCCATCTTCAGGCTCCCCTCTTTCTGCTGGGACAACCAGTCAGCTGGACCGTTAAACATCATGAAATGGGGACTGTGTTTGTGTACAGCACACATGCATGCATGCATCTGTGCCTGTGACTTTAGAAAGAGACCTGACAGTCATAGGTGGTACAGCTCCTATCATTGATTTGGCAGAGAAAGGAAACCCTTGAATTGTGCAGTTACCAAAAATAAAGCCTGATTTAGCAAAAGCATTTCAGACCTGCCTGTGAGAACCTCACCTGCTGTCACATTAAATCAAGGCGCTGTTAGAAATTGTTCTAGCTGGGCTGGGTCTTAGCAGTACAGTGGGCCCTGGCTCCAAGGCACAGCAGTCCTCCCTGCTGCTCAGTTTAGTTCACATGAACAGCTTTTGCTTTTCAGTTGTGCCCTGTTGCTAATGGTGTCATAAGATTTGGCCATTTTAATGGGTACCTAAGGATTGCTTTTCTCAGAATGTGATACGTTCACTTTTTATTCCTAAGTCAGTTGACTTCAGTTTGTCTAGACTTTATGGATGTGATACGTAAGAGTTTAGGAAAAAGTAAGGATGGCTTATCTGTCCTTTACTTAAATTACAGTAGTAATGACTTAGAAAATGGGAAGCTCAGATTTAAAAATTCACATTAGTCTTCCTAACACCATTGAATATTTAAATGAACAACATGGTTATATACAAACACACGTCATCTTCAAATGGTTGCAATCGGCATCTGCTCTCTAAGTGAAGCCAGTTCTGCTTAGATGAATTTTATCAAACATGTAGGACAGCAATCCTCCCATAGAAAATGCCCTTTATATGCTGATCAGATCTCCCATATATGAGTTCATTAAAAACATCTAGAAATGTTCTAATTCCCCCAGGAAACAGTATCATGTAAAGGGATTAACTGATGTGCTGAGTTCCCAGAACATGGGAAAACTGGTGGTTCATTTTTTCCAAGTGTTTATAAGAGATTTGTAGAGTTCATTTGCAGAGTCCCTGTTCCTGCCTATGTGTTGAGCTTTCATTCAGTTGTGTTTCAGCCAAATTAATGTATGACTGAAGGGCATCGGAGGATGTTTCATGTCTATAATTCCCCTCACTGTGTTTGTCAGCCAGGATAGGCTGAATTATCCCACAACAAAAGACAGTCTCCCCAAATTGCTGCCTTAAAATACAGAGGTTTATTTCTCACTCATGAGAAGCCACTGTGGGTTCAAGTGACTCTTGGAAAGCTTGTCTTCATGTTCAGGCTTAGCACCTCAGGTTGCTTTGATCCTGAGGCGCCACCATGGTGACACAGATTTCCAGTATTGCAATGGGAAGTTAAGAGAGGCCAAGAGAGCCACTTCTTGCAGTTAATTCTCAGCCTGGAAGAGACACATGGTTCTTTTGCTCATATACACTTGTCACATGGTTACCTAACTTCAAGAAGTGGGGAGTATGATCCCCTCATCTCCAGAAGTAGATGAGTACTGGTTCTTGGTGAACATGAGTGCTACATCTGTCATTCCATCCAAAAGAAAATATCCACTGTTACAGGAGGTATAGATTATGCTTCCTAAATGCTCTCAGTGAAAGCCGGCACATGGGCAAAAATTTTAGAGACACTTTGTGTTTCTGGATCATAGAAACAGAGTGACTGAACAGAGTGACTGAGGGGAGAGTCCCAGACATCACCCAGGCAAGTACCCATAGGAGCCACATCACCTCTCTGACCTCTGGTTTTTCATATGTAAAGGGGAGGGTCATAATTTAAGCTGCATCGAATTTGAAAGATTAAATAATGATGCTTTGTCTAGTGCCTGAAACATAGGAGATCCCAAATGATAAACATTATTATTCCTGTTCAAGTAACACTTTTACAACCTAACAGTACTTTTTATCTCCTGATATATTAGTATTATATGGTCTTTTCTGTTGTGTTTTATGAAGAAGCTGAATTACCAGATTCTTGAAAGTGATCATTGATGCTGTAGTCACTGACATGTCCAAAGGCCTTGTCTTCATATCAGTAGATTCTATCATGATCCTGGCAATGGTTCTACAGCTACAAGTGAGAAAATAGAAACTAAATTAGTGGCAAAAACATTGTGAAACTCACGAGTTGCAAATTCCAATAGCTGCCCATTTATTAGAATTGATGCTACAAGGACTTTCAGAAATTAATTAAACTGAGTTATAACCTGAAGATTTTAAGTATATGGAACTCCATTGTCTAAAGCAATTTGAGACCCTGTTTATAACTTAAATGTAGACGCTGGTTTCCATATCCACAGCTGGAGCATTCAAGACTAGGGCTAAGTGGTGTTCTTTCCCCCCACTTTCCTCAGTTCTTTACCTCAGTCTTGAAGCCCATGTATTCCTGGCTGGCTATTTTTCAGCTATGATTCCTCCTACTGGTTCAGTTACTCACCTATGACCATGGGAACAAGTAAGTAATACAATATTGGGAAAATGAGAAGAAAGAAGAAACTCAGGCCAAGAAGGGCATTGGGAACACATCCCAATGAAGTTGAACAGCCACCCCTCACTCTCCTACCTTCGCCTCCACTGCTTCCCACCCACTCCTTTCCTGACAGCTTGCTATTCTGTGTCACTGAGAAGGGAGAATGGTAAATATGCTTCTTATGCCTTGGCCATCTGACAAGCCATTTGAAAACTGTGTCATTAGGTTAAGTTTTAACAGATGTTCAGCCAGAAAGGTAAAGGGAGAGAACCAGGCAACACATTGCAAACCCTGAGCTGGGAAGTATCTGTTTTTCAACTAGGAAAATCTATGCAGGATTCCTCAATGGCACAATTGGTGCTTCAGATAAAGCAGCTCTTTCTGTGTACCATCCTAACTCCCACCACGCACAAATAGTAGTCCACCATGATCGTGACAACCGGAGACACCCCAGTCCCTTTCTAGGGATGAAGTGCTGTCTCTAGTGAAGAACCTGTCACGAAGGGGTCATCATAGTGCAAACTCTAATCAGCACAGAGAGCTGAGGAGAAGGGTGGGGAGAGGAGAGGCACATCCCATAATGTGTGTGTCTTCAAGATTGGAATCTGGGTCTAGAACAGAGATGGTTGGCATGGGTCTCCTACAGACCACATAGTAGATAAAACCTGAAGTATCTCCAGTGTCAGAATAGTTTAACCAAAATTAAACGGAACTATAAAATAATGCTTTTAACCAACAAACCATTATATTTATATCCATGTGAATTTTGTTCTTAGAACACAAGACATTTTAATTATGTGTGCACCTACTGTGTGTTAGATGCTGGGCTTTATGTGCATCATCTACATAATGTGTGCACCTATTGTGTGTTGGGTGCTGGCTTTATGTGCATTGTCTCAATCCTCACAATTCTGTAGGTGGGTTGTTATTATTTCCATTCGCATAGTGGAAACTTTGGCTAGAGAAAGTAAGCAGCTTTTCCAAGTGGTGGGGCTGGTGTTGGAATGGAGATTCTGATACCACCCCTGAATTTGGAAACAGGGTAAAGATTTAACCTCAGTTTGAAAAAATAAGCATGAACATGAACAAACATAGTAACTAACTCTCAGATAACCACTCTAAGAAATGACTGCGTGATGCTGATGAGTCCAGGGTTCTTCACAAACCTTATCAAGGAAATCTGTGTCTTCTGGGAAATGGCTGAGGAGAAACAGTGACACTCTGGTGCAGCTGAAATGGCATCTTCATAGCAGAACCACAGAGAGGGAAGGATCCATTAGCGTGAGTGAGATGGAGCTCCAGGAGTCAGCGCTCCCCTCTCAGATGGGGTGTTCGCCCTAGGTGGGCCAGGTGACCTGCGAGAGTACTGTCAGCACTACACCAGATCTCCCCACCCCTGCCCTGACTTGGACTCCAAACCAGCTTCTGCCAATAAAGCCCCTACCTTTTTCCACACTGCCTGGTCCACAAGAACATTCTAATTTATCTGCCACTCATTGATTCATTTGTTTTAATAAACTCCTACTAAGTTTCTTCTCTCCACTCTTTCCCTCTGGCTCTTAAAATTCTAACTTTGAATGACCTAAGTATGTCCATTTATTTGGACTGATAAGAATGCCTTTCTTTGCTGCATCTGTATATATGGAAGCCAGAGATCCACACCATTCTTCTGATGGCAAATACACATCCTGGAGGGCTGACAGTTTAAGGCATGTTGCCTTCTAGACTAAGAGTGAAATTTTATGTTATTTAGTGAATGGATTCAAACTTGGAAGAAGAAAAGAGGTGCATTCTTTGTTCTGTCAAGGCAGCTAGAATGCAGACCTCGGTTGTTATTGGTTATTCCTTCTGCGCTGTGCCTGTGAGCAGTGGAGTGTTTTCCAGTCTGCAAAGGTGCCGCCTGTAATAGCTTCGGCTATTTCTCCCTTCTTCTGACATGTGATGACTGATTTTTTTCCTTCTTCTAGATGAAAGAGTTTCGAAGTAAAATGCAATCGATATTTCCAACAATTCCCAAGAACTCCACGTCAGCTGTTGAGTGGGAAGAAGCACTGAAATCTAAATAGAAGGACATGGATGAATTCCAGAATGATTGCTGCGGGAAGGGTGGTTTTGGAAATACCACCATGGCTGGAAAGGAGCTGGGAGCGATTTCTCCTCTGGAGCCTGGACAGATTGTTGACAAAGCCGCAGGAGGGGCAGTGTCCAGAGGCCCCCTTGCAGGCCATCTTTCTGTTTGCCTGAGTCTGTGTCGGGGGAGGGGATGTCTTCCAATAATAATCATGGGAATAACTTCCCCAGGTGGAGGGGTCCCAAAGGAAATATGTCTGTTTGGAACAATAAACCTGTTGTTGTACCTGGAAAAACAAAGTTTATAATAAAGTATGGCAGTCTTTATAATTAGACCCCTAACAGCAGTGGTACCTCAATGGATCTAACTAAGTGGGTTTTCAGAGCCTTTCTGGGGCTGGGTTTGTGGCTCAGTGGTAGAGCACTTGCCTAGCATGTGTGAGGCCCTGAGTTCCATTCTCAGTCCTGCATATAAATAAATGAATTAAAATAAAAGTCCATCGACAGCTAAAAAACAGGTTTTTTTTTTTTTTTAAAAAAAGAGCCTTTCCTTTCATAATGTGACTGAGAATTTGGAAGACTTGCTGCTATGAGGCAGTCTCCAAAGTGTCAGGCTCATAGGTGACTCCCATATATAGCAGGCAATGGTGTAGCTCCCTTGTCCTGAAGGTAGTCTCTGGTTTGCAGCTAGCACACATGCCAGTTGCTCACCCGATGGCCTCACTTGAAGGCCCCATACATTAGTATGCTTAAAACAAAAAGCCAAGAACAGATTATGATAACTTGAAATGGCACAGTTGGGCTAAAATAATAATGGGTATAAGGTGTATTTTCTTGAGAAATTAGTTCTGGGTCCTTGAATGTTGACAATTTATAGTTTTGTCTCAGTCAAAGTAAAATCAGCTCAATTGTCACCTTACATATTTTTAACAGAGTCATCTGAGTTCTGAGTCCCAGCATTCAGAAATTGGTACCTGTCCTTTAATGAAGCTAGTTCTTACCTACATACCCAGCCCTCTGGTGTCCTCCTTGATCTCACAGAAAAGAGGTGGAGAATAATGTCTACATGTAATTATTTTTACTGGAAATTAAAATTCTTTAAAGAAGAGAAAATACTTTAATGTGTCAGTGTGTCCAGAGAAATCACCCCTGGTTGAACATCAGTTGTGCAATTTCCTTAGAATCGCTTAGGCTCTAATTAGTCAGCAATCAGGTTTAATAAAGCACATTTGAAATTTCTGTTATAATGAAACCTTTTAGTTGGAAGCGAAAATTTTAAATGAAATGTCAAATGCATAATGTAACATTCTTCTCTAGACCACGCTACCCTGTTAAAATTACTGTGTTGTTAATTAAACAGGTGTAATCAGTGTCTGGTTCACATGTAACCTGTTAAAAATCCAAGACTAAAAGGAAAGGATTATGAAATTTATCAGCGTATGGGGTGGGGAGTAGTTAAAAATTCTTCACCCATCTTCCATTTGTAACTAACTCTCTGTGAGGAAAATATTTCCAGCCTTCGAATGCAATGAAGAAAAGGCAGGAGCCCAACCAAGCAGGCGAGACCTGGGTCCAGGCTCCCCTCAGCAGAATGGGTGACCTGCAACCATTTCCAGCTAGGAGCTCCATTTCCATCTTCCTCAGATGGAGAATGCCTATTGATTTTTCAAAGACCCCCACTGGGTAGAAGAAAATGAGAATTCCTAGGTTGCTGGGGTGATAAGAGGGGAAATCATTATTAATTGGGATTCTGTTGAATGAATTCCTGCCTTGTGCACTCCTTGAGGGTGGGGACTCCCTCTGGGGGCCTGGTGAACTTGTGACAGTGCCTTCTGCGGGGACTCTACACTGTGTGGATGGCAGACAAGCCCTCCGAAGGAGCCAGGGCCTTGGTGGGTGTGCTGCGTTCTCACAGGGCCTGGCACGGAGACAGCCTGAAGGAAGGCCTGCTGGTGGAATGAGGAAACGCCGCCCTGTGTGGCATGACTGGTGCTAACAAACTGTCTTTACACTTGACTTCTGTCATCCTTGACAGATGGCAGAGGCACCCCCATAGAAATGACCATGAGTCACTTGCTGAGGGATGACTCCCTAGGACAGATTCCCCAGAATAGGTACCAAGCATAGGCTCCAATTGTACTTTGAAAGCAAAAATGAATTAACAAAGATGAAAATTCAAAAAGAAAACAAGCAAATGACTAAAGTGGTGTCTTTGCTCAGTCAGAACTCAGATATCAGAAGATTTAGTCTATTCCTTTTATACCAGAGGCATATTGTTAAATTGGTTAATGGAAAGGAAAAATGTTTAACAGATAATGTTATTCTTTATGTGAAGTACCATCTGTGTATTGCATTTTGAATGTTCCTGGGTATGGAAGAGAGGAAGTGTTATGGAATTTCAAGTTTGCCTTCTTTGCTGTCTTTATCTTGGGTAGAGTATGACAAACATAATCACATTTATCTCCTGGAGCATAAAGAGTTTTAATCACCCTATTAACCAGGATGACATTTTTCACAGACTTAAAAAGGAATAGAACAGACATTATCTCCCCATAAGCAATCCATTTCATGGAGGCTGAGCACTAGAAATGCTTTGAAGGAGGGATAACACAAGCCATTTCCATTTCCTGTCTCAGCCAACATTAGGGAGGCTTTTGGTAAGGATGTGGCTTCCACTGGGTGAGTGTTAAGCTTTACACCTAGAATCTCAGGGCCCCCAAGAGCTGTTAGAGGAAGCCAGAGGAGAAAATATGGCGGGCAGAGAGATGACTTTCAAGACTCAATTCTTTCAAGACAAAATGTGCATCTTTTAGTAAGTTATCGCTACCCTGGAACAATATATCCATGGGTTGTTTTCTTCAGAGTCAAGAAAATGTGATTTCTGAACAACCTGGGAATGGAAAATGGGGGCTGGCAACCCTCTGAGCAGCCTACCACTAGAAGAAACAAGAATGGATTCCAGTGATAGGGAGAGTAAGCAGATGTCCTACAGCCAGGATGGGGCAGTGGGTGATGCTCATTCATCCTCATTCAATTCACTGACATTTTCTGACTATGGAAAACACCTGACCCACTCAGGCAGAAGGCGCCACTAGCCACCGCACATGCTCATCTGAGCTACTTGGGAGGCTGAGGCAGGAAATTCCCAAATTCCAGGCCAGCCTGGGCAACTTGATAAGATCCTGTCTTGAAATGAAAAGGGCTCTTGCTCAGTGAGCACCCCTGAGTTCAATCCCTAGTACCCCGGAAAAAAGGTTGGTGCCTGATCATCTCACCTGTCACACCGCAGTTCAGTTCCACGGATGGTCTAGGGCTGAACTGCAAATGAATCACTGGAACCGAAGGGAAAAACTGAAGAAATTAGTATGGGGAGGAGGGCCCATGGGGACAAAAGTAATAAGATCCACTGAATTCAGCTCTTCCACTGCAGGCAATATTCAATCTCCCCTAGTTTTGGTTCATGGAGAATGTTGTTTATTTTCACCTCGTTTCATGTATTTTCTTTAAGACAAATAGTTAAGTACAGGTAAAATATAAAAGTATTTCTTCAAAAGTTGAATTTCCTGTGAAAGTTAGTAAAATGCATATTTTAAAGCATTTTTTCATGTTTAGCATTTTTCATGGAGGTATTTTTATTTTCTGCCAAAAGTCACTGAATGATACAGCAAGTATTGTGGCTCTCTTGGTGTTTTCAGGATTTATTGTCAAAGGCTGTGATCTCACGAGCACAGAGAAGGAAAGCGAACATCTTGTTAGCAAATGTTGTCTGATGACAGATAACTCGGTTTGGGAGAAAATTAGAATCACGATTGCCAGGAAGTCACACCATTTCAGTATTAGTGAAGTGATTTAGGACCTTGCTTTATATTTCTTACATAAGCTGGATCAGATCCTTTGCCTCATTACCATTTGATGAGGCATGAACCCTTACTTTACAAAAAAGAACAATAGTTAAAAAAAAAAAAACAGGCTAGCGAGTGTATAAATGTACTTAAAGACATAAGGTAAAATCTGTTCTCACTGGACTCCTGAGAAGCCCCATCAGGCAGGGTGGGAAGACTTGGTGTATTCATAACACCTATTACCTGCTCATCTGAAAACACTTCAAAAATCAGCCTTCCCCTGATGTCCCAGGCTCAGGGTGGTTTTCCAGGTTGCAGCTTGATGGGTGACACCATGGGACACATTTGGCAGGATGTCTGAAAGGTGAGGCTCTGGGCTGTACTCTCAGCATGCATGTACTTCTTGAACAAGTTGACAAAACAGTTGGTGAAAGAAAGTTTGGATCTGATAGTCCTTCTGGAATTGTGCCCAACTCTGTAGAGGCAGGTGATGGGAAGGTGATTTTTTATTGCTACTGGTTGTCTTCTCCAGCTGTCCCTGTTGCAGGGGCCAAGTCTCTCCATTTTCTGCCCCACATAGAGCCCACATGGTAGACAGCTAGGGGAGGGTGACCAAGGGGTTCATCACTGCAGCCACCTGCTGTACCCTCCATTTCCCTTCATACATGTTGGCCACAGCTACCCAGAGACCCTTCCCGCAGTTGAGAGAGGTTACAAAGCTAAGAAAATTCTAGTGTAGTAAATCTCATGGAGGCTAAAATAAGACCTCTCATCACAAGAAAAGAAAAAAAAATCTTTGCTCTCAGCTTTCTTGTGGGCCAACTCTGGTTCCTTTTTCATAGTTTTATTACAAATGATTTTAGTAAAATATGTGTGCCAGGAGCCCATTATAAAGTCTGCCAACTGTTTCCGAGGGAGACTGTTTTTTGCAGCATAATCAGTGCAAGACAATGCAGGTAGGTGGGTCCCAGTGCCTGATCCCAGCTCTTCCCAAGGTGGAGGTCAAGATGTGGCTCCATCCAACAATCAGCTTGAATCCCGGTTTCCCTGGGTCTCACATACAGTGATGTCCCCTGGGATTGTTGATGTTTACATCTCTGAGTTGGGGTGGCGTCCATGTTCCACACGGGAGTCGGTGAGCCAAACTTCTCAGGAGTCTAAATGTGACTGAAGGAGCCGAAGTGAGGCATGGGTTCCAAAGCACAGGGTCCGTGAGACTCAGAGAAGTACCCACATCCTTGCGGGGCAGGCATCGCCCTCAGATTGTTTCTTCACAATCAGGACCAAGCCTACCACCAGATCCTGGCAAGCATGGGGTGGGGTGGAGGGAAGGGAAGATAGAAGAAAAGAGCAAGGGGCTGGGAGAGAGGAAGGGGCAGGGAGGAGAAGGAGATGCCCCACCAGGAGAGGTCCCAAATGTCCACGTGGCTACACTCAGGGTACAGCCAGGTCGTGCTGCAACACATCTGCCTTCCCACCCAGGCTGGTCCCAAAACTGGACTCCAGCCACCAAAACTCAAGAAAATGAAAATCATATCAACATAACAAAGAAGCCATTTCTGAGTCATGAGGGTAACAATTTCTAACTCCTAGTCCTGGGACCAAAAGGTTAAAAATTGAAAGTCATCTGGCAAGATCTTAATGCATTCGCCAACTCTGGCCTCCTGGACAGGAAGAGGCAGATGAGGTGAAGAGCTCAGCGTGGCCCTCGGAGCGACCCAGTGTCTCAGCACTGAGAGAGGCCAGTCCCACCCAGAGCTGGTCTTGGGGTCCTCCCTGACTGCGGAGACCTGAATACACACACACACTTCTTGCCTCATTTCCAAAACCTCTCTCTTCTCACTATTGCATTGGCAAAACCATCTTGAACTTGGGCTGCCTCTTCTTCTCCAGGGTGGAGGGTTTTGTTTTGTCTCCAGAAAGCCAGATTGAAGTTTTACTCTGAGAGCACCTAGGATCAGGAAGGGCTCCCAGGAATACCTCGGGCCGGGGCACCTGGTCACAAAGTTATTTATTGAATAAATTGGACAAACCAACCAGCCATCCACTTTCCTTGAACTAATATGGCCTGTAAAGACCAACAATTCCCCCCAATCTCCCCAATTTGTGCCCTTAATGTAAGTCCCAGCATTATGTCTTACATTGTCACTAGTCACTAAATCATTCTGAGCCGAGTGCCATCACATATTAATTATGTAGCATGACAAAGCCCCTTGTCCTCTGGTTTTCCGGGGTTGTGTCGACCGGGAGGCAGTGGCAGTTATTAGGAAAGTTCGGCTGCCAGGTTAATATCATCCCTCCTGGTACTGGTTTGCCATCCATGCTCTGTGCCTGGGCTATCAGCACCAAAATTAAACCAGCTCTCTCAAACACCCAGCAGGCTGAGAATCTTCTGGGCCCTGGGCCATGCTGACCGGGCAGTGACTTTATTCCCTGTGACTTCAAACTTCTAAATTGCCCATCAGAGCAAGTTTTCAGCGGCCCAGGCGCTGTGCCAGCCCCACTCCTCAGTGTGGTGTCCAGCACTGGCCAGTGGCAGCAGCCAGAGGGAGGCAGAATCACCCCCCTGGCTCAGCCAGCTGCTCAGGAAACCTTCGCTCCAAGGGCTATTCCAGAAAATGTTCCTGAAACCTTCCTGGACCTGGAGGAGCCTTTCCCAAACCGTGACCGTGTCCCTTCCAGTTATTAACGATCTACTCGATGCCGTGATGCACCAATGAACATTCTCTGTGTGGCTAAAACGCGTTCATAACAGACCCACCAGTGTTCACACTGGAAAGGTTCTTCCCACTCACGGCACCCACATAACCAGCCAGTCTGCCCTGAAGGGGCTTCCAGGGGCCACTGGGGGGGGCTGTGAAAGGGACACCAGAGTCCCTTGCCCTCTGCTGCCCTGCCACCTGACCTCAGCCTGCAGCCCTCTATTGTAAGCTCAGTCCCAGCTGGAGCCCTCTCCCCTCAAAAGCAAACCATTGACAGCTGAGATGACGGGGCACAAGACGCCATGCCCACTGCCTTCGTTTCTAAAATGGGCACAAGGACTTTTGTGTCACCATATTGGTGGGAGCACTGAGTGAATGTGTGAGGTGGTCTGCAGCACACAGCACTTGACAGGACCCCCTGCCAGTCCTGCCAGTGTAGCGGAGCTGACTGCGAAGCACTGGCTGCACCAGGCACTCCCACAGCACACTCCTGCCCCCCGCCCGGCAGGTGCTCCTGCAGCTGGTGCTGGGGTCTCCCGATCATGCCTGCCTCTCACCCCACAGGTGGGAGCCCCTGCGCTGGGCGTCTGAGGCCGCACCTGCTGGTGAGCTGGGCTTCCTTGAGAACAGTTCCTACCTCCACACGAACACATCTGAGCTCCGGGGACCGCTGGGTGTCTTAGGGCACAGGGGGAGGCGGGGATGCCTCCTTGCTAGGGTGAACAGGGCCTCCAGGTTCACTCCAGCCAGGAGAGGAGGGGCTTAGGCACCACCCTCACCCTGTCCAGACCGTGGTTCTCAAACCTTGGCCTGAATCCAAATCACCCAGGGAACCAGTTAACACAGAGATCTGTGGCCCCACCTGCAGGACTCCTGATTCAGCCCGTCTTGGGTAGAGTCAGAACCTATGTTCTTCAGTTCCCTGGGAGCTCTGTCACCTGTCCTTACCCTGTGCCTGTGCCGCTGGTGTGCCAGCCACGTTCCTCCTTACAGGAACACAGCCTGCTCTTTGGAGCCCTGTACTCTGGAGTCCCTGGGTGGCTCAGAGTGCTGCCCAGCACCCTGGATGATGCTGGTCCAGGGACCACAGTCTGAGAACCACTGCCCTATTCTATTCCTGCCTCTGATGATAGTGCCTGTGACAAAAATGTGTCCCAGGAACTCATCCCTGCTGCTGGTTCACCTGCCACCACAAACCACCTTCTCACTTCCGCAGCTCCCTGCATGAGCCCTCCTCCTGATTCCACACCTCTGAGTGACTGCTCACTGGACTGAAAATACTCCGTCGGGTGTCACTGTCCCACCTGAGCAGACCACCTCCCACCCTGGTCACCTCTGAGCCTGGCAGGATCTTCACTTTCATCCAGGCAGCTGGGGACGAGGGAACCAGTGGAGGGTACTCCCTGCCCCTGTGGGGTGCCAGGGGACTGGGCAGAGTAAAGGGATCCACAACAATGAGACCTCACAGACCAGTTCCAGGGAGGTGAAATGGTGAGCACACAGGTGTCCAGCAGGGCTCAGCCGGCCAGCCGTGGACAGGCAGGCCAGGTCAAGGCAACTTCAGCTACAAGACTGATGTGGCTGATGAGAGTCCTTCCCAGCAGGCCTCCTCCAAGAGAATAATCTGGGGCAGGAGAGGAAGGGGCCTTGGTAGATGGATTGAGAGGGTGTGAGGTTGAACCATGGATAACAGGTGGTGGGGAAGAGGGAAGCGGGTCAGGAAGATGGCGAGGGCCAAAATTACAAAGGGCCTGGTTTTGCCTATAAGCAATGGGACTATGAAGTTCATTGTTTTCTGAGCTTGTGACAAATGATACTGTTATGTTCAAGTCATTCATTCATTCACCTAAAGCACATTTTTTGAGTGTCTGGTTGGTGCCAGGTGGGGTCCTGGCAACCATTAAGCAGTCCTCCTTTAAGAACTCTTCCACTAACTAAAAGAACAGAAGGGAAGGAGCGAGGCACCACCCTGGGTGGCCAGCAGGGGGCGCAGAGCCCAACCGATGACCAGAGAGACACTGGCCAAAGAGCCAGGAACACAAAGGGTGTGGGCGGTGGGCGTGGGCCGTGGGCGTGGGCCGTGGGCGGTGAGCTGGGCTTCCACAGGTCCCCCCAAGTCCCCCGCTGACTTTCCTTTTTGAAAAAGAAAATTAGAACAGTGTGAAACCAGGCGGGCTCCCCAGGTGGTCTCCACATGGGACCCTCCCTGGGGTGGTGATAGCCAGGCCACGAATGCTGCCTAGAAAGCACTAAGGCGTGGATCAGCCCTGGTTCCAGGGAAGGGGACCCAGGGCACACAGGCACAGGACCTCGAAGTTCCTTGAAGGTTTTCTGGCCACTGAGCACAGGCAGATGCTCCGAGGGGTCTGATCCTATGTGCTGGAGAACCTCCAGGAGGGACTCAGACAACACCCACTGTGGGAAGAGTAACTGGTCCTATTAATAACAGCATTTGCTAGAGTCGGAACGGTTCTCAAAGCTTCACAAGTATTGACTCATTTAATGAGCCTCACAGGATGGATGCTATCATTATCCTTGTTGTGTAGAAGAGGAAACCGAGGCCTGGAGACATCAAAGGACTTCTTCCAAGGTCACATGGCTGAGACTCAAACCAGGTGAAATACCTGATGCAATATCACCATCTAATAAATGTCATAACTCAGATTAAAATCCATGTCTGACCTATGAAGCCCCCATACCCCACTTACCAAGGCTGCCGACAAGACAGGAAACTCTTTGAGCTTGAAATTCCTGCATTGTCTAGGCCAGGGGCAAGAATACCAATGGAGGCCCAGGTACGGAATGCTTACTTGGAACTGCTATAAATCAAGCTAACAGGTTGGTACATAAAATATGCTTAGCCACCTTCTTTGACAAATAGTCTCATAGTCTAGAAGACCAGGTGCACATATGGAATGCTGACTCTGCAGAGGCCCAGGGGACACATGGCAGAGCAGAGCCTGCAGGGCTCAGCTCAGTGTCCTCCCTCAGCCCAGGCTCCATCCTGTGCTGCTCGTGTGTACAGACGTCCAGCCTACAGTTCTAGTGCCCCCTGCTCTCCGGATCACACTGGTCCCTCCTTGGGTCTAGGGATAGGGACACCTGTGGGGCTGGGGGACCTGGCGTTGGGGATTCACTTGGGATGAGGGAGCCAGAGAAGCAGGGCCCTTGTAGTGAGGGCTGGGCTGGGCCTTCTACCCAGCCCAGGCCCTCTCCAGCCTCACTGCTTCCTGCTGCCCTGGCCACAGGCAGGGAGAGCTGGAACTTCCCTGTCACCTTCTTCAGAGACCATTCTAGGAGTCACCAAGTGAACACAGGGCCAGGGACCCCCTGATTTCCTTGCAGAACTAATCTACTGCTTTGCAACTTTATTTTCTTTATTCAGACTACGACACGTCTGCAGGGCACATGTCCATCTTTGTGTTGGCCACCAGAAAACGTGGAACCTGACTTCCTCTTGAGTCACACGGGTTCCCACCTTCTCTGTCTCCTCCTCCTGCATCAGTTTTCCTTTTTCTCTTCCCATTTTAGCAACCTTATTGTGCACATATCTTTTATTGGAAGTTGCCTCCGATCTTTTCAGAAGCTGACAGGGTGTATATTATAAATAAAAATAAATACCGCCGAAATCTCTCCCCTTATAGCCTTCTTATTTCAGAAGGTACCTGAAACCCTGACTTGGCATTTGAGATAAATTCAACACAGAACCTCTTGGGCTCCAACACTTTTCTAAGTTTTTGTTTCTATAAAGGGTCTTGACTTGCAATTGGCCTGGACTCATGACTGAACTCTCATGGGGTGAGATCTGGGTGAGATCTGTAAACACTGGTCTCAAGCAGGGCTGTTTGCAATGCCCCACTTTCATCCTAAGCAAGCATGGCTTAAATTTTGGGGTTCATTCCTAGCTACCTGGGATTAGCTGGAGTTCGGAGGCTGGGCAAGGTGGAGTCGCTTCTGTTTGAAGAAAGGGTCTTCAATTTACTAGCTGGCATCTTAAGGTCATTCCTTTCATTACTAGAGGTCATTACTAGAGATCTTAAGGTCATTCCTTTCTCTCTGCCATGAGAGGGGCCAAAAGAAAAAAAGGCATTTCTTGGGGGTGGGGTGCAGGAGGGGAAACCAGGGCTCTGGCTGCCACTCGTCCACCTCTGAAGGGAGTTCGAGGGCTGACTGAGCTATCCAGGGTCAGACAAAGGAACCTTCCTACCTAACCTGGGAGAAAAGACACATGAGGTACAGTTCAGTGGACACTTCTGTCTTATTTTTTGAAATCTTATCCTATGACACTAGGTACCTTGTCATTTAATACTATCAAAATTAAGCTATTGTACTAGGGAACTCTGTTTTGTTCAAAAGAAGCTGTATACACACACTCCTGGTTTCTGGCTCCTTTAAGCCCCTGGGGGCCCCTGTCCCCTGCCCTGTCCACCACTCAGAAGGAGAGCCTGCTTCCTATGGGTCAGTCATGAACCTGGTTCTGCTCCTCCCACCCAACTCCTCCACATCCAACTCAGCCCTGCTTCTGGTCTGCATGATGGTGGGGTCTCCTCTCTATTCCTGTCCCCAGGACACTGTAAGCTCTGTTCCTCGGCCACGGTCCCTGCAGTCACAATACAGGACATCCTTCCCCGAGCTCACCTGGGTTCCTGCAGGCAATCTGGACTTTGCTCCTCCTCTGAACCACACCAGCAAGGCACCTGCGGCCTATGGAGGCCCTGCTGCCAGACTTGCTTTGAAGGATGAATCACCCTTCAGAAACTGAATTTACAAAGTGACGGCCAAAGCTGTGGCTGTAGAAAGGCTGGCCGCGTGGCACTGTTTTCAATGTGAACAGTGCCCTCAAAACCATTTGTGCATACAGATGCCTCTGTCCCGTGTGCACACATTTCTGGGGCCGGGACAGGGGGACTTTTAACCCCTTTTTGCACTCCTCCGACCCCCAGCCCCAGTGGGCAGGGTTTATTCTTCTAACCAGAAAAGGTAATGCAGGGGTTTTAATTAATATTGAGAATAATAAGAACATCCATGCCTGCTTGATCTGAAACCTCCATCAGTCCCCACTCCCCAGTCCTTCCCTGGGGAAGTAGAAATGCCCCCAGTCCTCCTTCCTGTGAGTCTCTGCACCAGATTCGTGTGCCCAGGGCCACTCAGATCACTTGAGATCACTGAGACCCTTCAGTGTTCTCTCTGCCTCAAGAGCAGAGCCCACAATTCCCACTCTGGACTACGCTTGCCCCCCCAAGCATGCCTAGTGTGGGTGGGGTCAAGACTACAGAAGAGGCGTTGCCATCCTGCCCCCCATACCTGCGACCTTAGAAATCTCTCTGCAGATGTAATCAAGTTAAAGTAAAGTGGCACTTCATTGGAGTAAGGTCCACTCCAACACGACTGCCATCCTTATAAGCAGAGAAGAGACACAGACAGGCTGCAGAATGGCGGATGAGGAGTCACACAGGAGGGACAGGTGGCCTGCGGGGAGAAAGGACTGGAGCGGATCCTCCCTTCGAGCCTTCGGAGAGAGCAGGGCCGGTGGACACTGACTTGGGACTTCCCGACTCCAGAACCACGAAGGAATACATTTCTGTTGTCTCAAGCCACCCAAGAGTCCGGGTGAGGCAGCTCCAGGAAAGCACACGCCCCTGGTCGCCCACAGCACCTGCGGTGGCCTCTGCCGGGACCCAGGCGGAAACGCCCTCTGCCGACCGAGCCTCTCCCAGCCTCCCCTCCTCAGGAAGCCACCGGCAGCCGCTCCCTCATGGTCCCTGGGCCCCTGATGGCATTGCCTGTTTGCCAGGCTGCCCCTGTCGTCCCCTCCAGGTCCCGGAAGCGCTGGCTCCACGTCTGTTCCTCTGTGCGGGTCCCCACGCTCAGCACTGTGCTCACGGGCAACTTGGGACAAATGTCCGCCCCGCTCGCGGACGGTGAGCCACCGGCCACTCGGTCAGCCTCTCGCGCTCCCCGGCTGGCCCGCTAAGCTCAGCCCGCCCTTCCACCGCGTCCCCTTCCACGCGGTCCCCATGCGTCCGGTTCTCAAGGACACCGCGACTCCCCCGCGGGGGCAGGAAGCGCGGAGCAGTGTCACTCACGCTTCGGCCAGCAGATGGCGGCCGCTGCTGTCGCGCGGCTCGCGGGGCGGGAGGCGGCGACACGGCCGCGGAGAGGCCCCGAGCGCGGCGGCCCGACAGGGGGCGCAGTCCCCGCCGCGCAGGACGTGGCCTCCCTGGAGCTCCCGGAGGCCGCCGCCGGCGATCCGGGCCCCAGCCTCGCGCGCCATCTGCAGAAAGGACAGCGAGGACACGGCACCGCCGGGACCCCGCACGGGTCGGGTTGCCTTTGGCTCTTGTGCGTCGGGTTCCCGAGAACCAGGGCCACTAAAGGCTCCTGGAAGCGCCCAAGCGACATCTCGCCGATCGTCCCCAGCAAAAGCCAGACGCAACCCCGACCTGCCCACGTGTCCCAAAGGTGTGGGCAAGGGTTCGTGGTCACTCCGACCCGGCCGCGCATCAGCCTGGAACCGCCCCCACGGGCAGGCATGTCGCCGGTCCCTGGCTCCCGCCGCGCACCGCCCCAGGTGCCAGAGACGAGAGCTGGTGCGCACTTGGTTCACGCGCGGCGGGTGAGCCCAGGGCCTGTGGGTTCACTCCCAGTCCCCCACGTCCCCACCTCCACGCTCCTGAGCGAACACGGCCAGAGGAAGCGGCGCTCATCACACCCTGTCCCCTCTCCCAACTCTGCAAGCTCAGTCCCAGAGGGAGCCGTCTGCTTCCTAAGTGTCTACTTCCTTAACTTTCTTTTTTTTTTTTTTTTTTGAGAAACGGGGTTTACACAGGGACACTCGGCCACTGAACCACATCCCCAGCCCTATTTTGTATTTTATTTAGAGACAGGGTCTCACTGAGTTGCTTAGGGCCTTGCTAAGTTGCTGAGGCTGGCTTTGAACTTGCGATCCTCCTGACTCAGCCTCCCGAGTTGCTTGGATTACAGGCGTGCGCCACCACCCCCGGCCTCCTTAACTTTTTTGAATGACTTTTTTTTCTTGTTCAAGATAGAAAAATGAGAAAATGTATAAAATATATAAGAGAAATGAATGAAAATCACCTGAAATCCCAGCTTCCTTCTGTCAGTAATGGTAGTGACATTTAGGTGTGTCGTCTCTGTGCGTGAGTGTATTTATGGGGATAGAAATGATTTTCCCAAAACTGGGGTCACAGCCTCCCACCTGCCTCCTAGGCGTGCCTTCCCACAGAAGCTGCATTCAGCCTACACCCAGAAGCCACAAGAAGAGCTGCCAGCCCTGGAAGGAAGGGCAGGGTGTGGGGGACAAACCCTACATCCCAGGCCCAGTGGGAGAAGGCCTGTGAGCCTCACTGTCACCTGTCACCCCATGGTTGGCCCTCAGGAGTTCAGTGTGGCCTTTAAAGGAGAAAATACCATTCCTGTCCTTTCTTTCTCGTCCCTGCCAGCTCCATCTGCAGTTGAAACTCTTTCCTTTGTAGGTGGCTCTTTCTGGTGTGAATTTAAATCTGAAAAATATAACACAGATCTATAAACATGACCCACCTAAAGGAGCACCGTGCCTACTGTCTGCAACCTGGAGAGAAGTGTCTACATCATCCATCCTCGCTGTGGGAGGGGGAGGTCAGGTTACCCCCCCCCCCCAGGGGACATGTGACAGTGCCTAGAGACATTTTTTATTGTGGTGACTGGTGGAGTGCTACCAGCACCTAGTAGACAGAACAGCCCTCGATTCACAGAACTGGTCCCATAGGGCGGGGTGGGAGGTTAGCCACTCGAGATGCCTGCGGTGCCCGGATTGAGAAATCCCACTCCCGGTGTTTCTAGATACACTCCCTCAGGCCCAGGAGCCCCAGCTCAAGGTCGCAGCACCAACTGAACCATGAACATAAAGGACTGGTGACAGGGACAGGCAAGAAGTTGCAAAGCAAGTCAGTTGTGGGACAATAGGCAACGGGGGGCGGGGGGGACTCAAAGCTGGGCATCTGGTTTCATTCAGCCTCATTGCCGTGGATTCAGGTCCTTTCCTAAGGCGTTGGGGAGAAACATGCATCTCCTGGGTGATTCAGGACCACCTTGGACAGACTTCACCTCGTCGATGGCAGAACCCAGTTGGTGGAGTTCAAAGGAACTGTGAACGCATTCTCCTGCAACCGTCTCCTGGTGGGAGCCCAGACTGAGGCTCACTCACAGCCTCCCCTGGTGCCTCAGTTTCTTAATCGGCAAATTACAAATAATAACACCTCCTGTTGCCAGTCCCAGCGATGCCCGGGGCACTTTCACACACATTATCTGCAGCACTCACAGTGGCCCTAGGAGGCAGGGTTGCTCATCCACTTTACAGGTGAAGGTGGGCAGTCTCTGAGTCTCCAGATGAGATGCCTGGATCTACAGGGTGGGCAGTGCAGGTCCCGGGAGGAAGGCAGGCCAGGCTTCTCTCACCGAGGGCCAGACCAGCCCACTGGGTCTCATACTCTTCTGCCCACAGGAATCATCTCGGAGCTTTTCAAGTAGTGATGTCAGAGATTCTGATCTGAGTGGCGCAGGGGCACTGTGGCCACTGAGATTTTCAAGTGCTGCTCAGGAGGGTCTAACTGTGGCAGAGTTGGAGAACCTGGCACCAAGCACACCTCTCTCAATCATCACAGATGGACTTGAGGCCAGGGAAGAGTCTGTTTCAGAAAAGTTGAGATTCAGGACCAGCTTCCTGGTAACCCAGCGTGTGTATGTCGTGTGACCATTCAGATCACTCAGGTTAGCTTCAAATGAATGTTCCTGCCATCTAAATTTGGAGTTCCTTGAACCTGGTGGGTTTGAGACTATACTTCCAGGGTGCTGTTTGGAGAGTTGAAATACCAGCTGGAAATTTACCAGAGGGCCGTGGGGTGAGGGGCTGGTCCACAGACCAGATCCCCACAGGCGACCGGGGTGGGGGGGGGAAGGCCCCCTAAGGGATTAAGGCCCCGCCTCTCCCAGGAACATTTGCATCTAAGTAGAAATTCTGGAAAATGGAAAGTCCTTAGATTATCAGCACATTAGAATGTGACATTTCTACCAAGAGGCAGAAGGCACAGTGACCGGCCTGGGACAGCAGTCTGGTGCCTCCT
>JAJEJO010001090.1:316111-337937 GCA_020662805.1 Glaucomys volans
GATGCCAAACTACGTAGGAACTTTCTGAGTCACTCCACATGCATGACTCGCAGTGAGATGGCCAGAGGAATGCAGTGGCTGGGGCCTGGAGTGGCCGGGGTGAAACGAGAAGGGACACTAATGGCACAGAATGGAGGGAGGGGTTCCACAGGTCAGAGAGGGAGCTAAGCATGCTGTGGTCTGGGTGTGTGAGCCTGGTCCTGTCATTTTGCCTGTGCCTGTGTGATTGTGTGGGGATAAGAGAATGAGAGGGGGAGAGAGAGGAAGAGAAAGGGAGAGGGAATGTGTGGGCATATGTGATATTTCTTCCAATGCTTCAAAAGTTTCTCAAAGAACAAAATGGCTCCACCTGCTGCCACTCTGCCCTCCAAAGCCTGATGTGCAAGAATCCCTGTCCCCAGGGACTTGCCTGGCCTTCCTGTTCCGTTGGCTGGTGGCACCCTCAGAACTGCTCCCTGCTGTAAATGTAGACACGCCTCTGGCCCCCCAGAGTCCATCTTGCCTTGGTTCCCCCCGCCCCATCTTCCTCATTGGCCCACTCTTTGCTTGACCTTCCCTGCCACATGGATCTTCAGTAAGAATCATGCCTTCCGACTCTTCCATCCAAGTCCTGCCTCCCCTGTGGGACATGAGCAGCAAGCAGCAGTGGAAACAGCCACGCTGGTCCACCCTGCCCTGGCCAGACCATGGGCCTGGGGCTTACTTTGCTTCCTCCTTATCCTCACCTCCAGGACCATGACCTCATTTTACTCACATGGGCACTAAGGCTCAGAGAGGTTTAGGGATTGTCCAACATCACAAAGCTGGAAGCTGTCAGAAACAGAATCTCAACCCTGAGTAGAGCAAGCCCTGCCCAGCATGGGCCACTCGGCACAGCTGCGTTGGGCCCTGGCACCCACCTAGTGAGGCCTCTGCTCTTCACCACACTGTACTCTGAAAGGGCACAGGCAGAGGTGGCAGAGGACCTTCATCACAGAGGAAGGCAAGGAGAGGGTGCCAGACTCTGAGGTCCTCAGGGCCCATGAGGATGAGCTTTACTGCAGTGTGCTGGGTGTCCCTGGTCTTTGGCTCTGGGCTTGCCCACATGACTCCTTTTAGTCATTGACCCTATGCTGGCTGTGAGTCCATCCTCAAGAAAACTTGACTGTTCCTACCTGATTTCTTGCAGTCTTGCAATATCATCACAAAAATAGCTCCCCAGAGCAGCTGCTGCCCCTTTGGCTAGGACCCAGCCTGAGCATGTACCCTCCATGCCACCTGGAGGAGAGGCCTCCCTGCTGACCTCGAGTTCTGCCACCCAGCCCAGAGAGACCACTCCCGGACACAATGACGCACGAGTGAAGGCAGCCATGGTGGGCAGAGCCACCCAGCCACCTGCCAACTGCCTATGGTGGTGTATCAGGTTCATGGTTGTTTGCTCCATATGTCATGAAGGTCATTTGTCCTGTTTGCACCTGTATTTTCTTAACTTGTGTTGGTGCACTGCATCTTTGACAAAAAGGAGTATTTTGCCTTGAAAGTGCTACTTCTACAACATGTTCTATATAAAATAACAGACTGCAGTGAAGATGGTGTTGGTGAGGTGATGACACTGGTGACATTGATGCTGATGATGGTGATGTGTTGATAGCGATGCTAGCAATGATGGTGGTGATGGTGGTAGTGATGATGGGATGGTGGCGATAGTCATGGTGTTGAGGGTGGTGATGCTGGTCATGTTCATATTGATGGTGATGTGGTGATGATGACAATGGTGATAATGGTGATGGTGATGCTGCTGGTCGTATTGATGGTGATGTGGTGATAGCAATGTGATGATGGTGGTGATGGTGGTCATGTTCATGTTGATGACGTTGATAATGGCGATGATGGTGATTGCTTTAGTCAGCTTTCTTTGCTGCTGTGACTAAATGACCCAACCAGCACAACTGTAGAGGAGGAAAAGTTTGTTTGAGGGCTCACAGTTTCAGAAGTCTCAGTCCATAGAAGGCTGGCTCTATTCCTGGGGGCTCAAAGTGAGGCAGAACATCATGGCAGAAGAGTGTGACAGAGGGAAGCAGAGAGAGACTCCACTTGCCAGATACAAATATATGCCCCAATGCCATGCCCCCAATTAACCACTTCCTCCAGCCACACCCCACCTGCCCCCAGTTACCACTCAGTTAATCCCATCAAGGACCAATTCACTGGTTAGATTAAGGCTGGAACCCAATCATTTCTCCTCCAAACCTTCTTGCATTGTCTCACATGTGAGCTTTTTGGGGACACCTCACATCCAAACCATAACATTCTGCCTCCAAAAAACTCACAAACATCTCACAATGCAAATTACATTTAGTCTATTTCCAAGAGTCCTCATAGGCTCAACAGTTCCAAGATTGCAAGATTGCTCAAAGTTCACGTCCAAAGTCTTCTCTGAGGTTTAAGGCAATCTCACATTGTGAACTCCTGTAAGATTAAAGTAGTTTACTGGGGGGTAAAAATAATAACAGAATGTGTGACAGATACCATTGTCCTGTGTACATGCATGAGCGCACAGATGGTGTGACTCTACTTTGTGTACAACCAGTGAAACAATAGCTGTACTCCATTTGTGTTCAATGAATCAATAAGTAAATTAAAAAAAATAAAGTAGTTTACAAGTATCCAGTATATAATGGTGCAGAGTAAACATTTCCATTCACAAAATTAGGTGCATAAAAAGAAGGGATAGGACCAAAGTGAGACTGAAACCCAGTTTGGCAAATAAGTCCTGTAGCTCCATATGCAGAATCTGGGGCACATGACATCGTGATGTCCTCTCCAAAGGGCTTGTGTGGCTGGAGGAGTTGGGGTGTGGCTTTGGGTGCATATATGAATCTGGCGAGTGGAGACTTTCTTCTTCCTGATTGCAATGTGAGCTGCTTCCCTCTGCCACGCTCTTCCACTGTGATGTTCAGCCTGGCCTCAAACCTGGAGGAACAGAGCCAGCCTTCTATGGACTGAGACCTCTGAAACTGTGAGCCATTAAACTGTGACCCTGTGGCCTTGTTGATTACAGCCTAAGTGGCCTTTCTGTTGGCTTGTCTTTGCTCAATTCCTGCAGCTTTCCTAGGACAACATCCATGTTACTGGCATTTCTTAATCTTGGGGGTCTCCACTGCAGCTTTGGCTTCCTCCTCGCATCTCCACACTTGCCACTACCTGAGTGCTCTGCTGCCTAGACATTTCTTCTGCCAGATTAAGAAGTCCATTGCTTTTAAAATCAGCTTCACAGAAAGTCTCAGGACATGGGCAAAATGCAGACAACTTCTCAGCCAGAACATAACATGAATGGCCTTTACTCCAAATTCCTCTTGAGCTCTCTTGAGCCCTTGACCATGGTCCTATTGGCATTCTGGTTTTTTGAGCTCCCACCAGAACTGGCCATTAATCTCCACTTACAACAATCTAAAGCATTTCCAACTTGCACTGCTAAACATCTCGAAATTCCTCCCACCAAATCCAAAAAACTCAAAGAGCTTCTGAACCACGCAGTCAGGTTAGTCACAGCAACAATCCCACCAATTTCTGATTTAGACAGCTTTTTTTTTGCTGCTGTGACTAATTGATCCAACCAGCACAACTGTAGAGGAGGAAATGTTTATTTGGGGGCTCATGGTTCAATCTATAGAAGGTTGCTCCATTCCTTGGGGCTCAAGGTGAAGCAGAACATCATGGCAGAAGAGTGTGGAGGAGGGAAGCAACTTGCATCATCAGGAAGCAGAGCAGGAAACTCCACTTGCCAGATACAAATATATGCCCCAATGCCATGTCCCCAATTAACCACTTCCTCCAGCCACACCCCACCTGCCCCCAGTTACCACTCAGTTAATCCCATCAGGGATCAATTCACTGGTTAGGTTAAGGCTAGAACCCAATCATTTCTCCTCCAAACCTTCTTGCATTGTCTCACACGTGAGCTTTTGGGGGACACCTCACATCCAAACCGTAACAGTCTTGATGATCGTGTTCATATTTGATGATGTGATGGTGGTGATGATATTGGTGAAGGCAATGATGGTGGTCATGTGCATATTGGTGAAGGTGATGGTGGTGATGGTGATGATGCTGGTCATAGTGATGATGGTGATGGGGTTATAGTAATGGTGGTGATGGTGGTAATGCTGACAGTGAACATGACCTGATAATGATTGTTGTGGTTTGGATGTGAGGTGTCCCCCAAAAGCTCACGTGTGAGACAATGCAAGAAGGTTCAGAGGAGAAATGGTTGGGTTGTAAGAATCTTAACCCAATCCATGATTTAATCCCCTGATAGGGCTCAACTGAGTGGTAACTGAGTGGTGGGGTGTGACTGGAGGAGTTGGGGTGTGGCTTTGGGTGCATATATGAATCTGGCGAGTGGAGACTTTCTTCTTCCTGATCGCAATGCGAGCTGCTTCCCTCTGCCACGCTCTTCCACTGTGATCTTCAGCCTCATTCAAACCTGGAGGAATGGAGCCAGCCTTCTATGGACTGAGACCGCTGAAACTGTGAGCCATCAAATAAACTTTCCTCCTCTACAGTTGTGCTGGTTGGGTCATTTAGTCACAGCAGTGAAAAAGCTGACTAAAACAATAATGGTGGTTCCTTAGGTCCTGCTCAGGTCCCTGGCTGCTCAGGGATCCCTGAGCTCCCCATCCCTCTGGTCACAGAAGGAACCCCTTCCTTCCAGAGAGAGCTTGGTGCAGTAGGAAGCCTGAGGCTCCCGACCTAAACCTCCTTCATCTCAGTCCAATTATACAGCAGCTGGCCCCGGCCCGAGTCGCTCTCTCTGATGGTATTTACCTGCTCCTGGCATTTTGGCTTATAAACACAGAAGATAACTCTTCAGAAAAAAATTAATGAGGTTATTATGGAAAATAAATAATCATCAATTAAGGCATCACAGAGAAATGTGGGGCAGAGCTGCTGATGTGAGGGCTGTTTCCATCTTGTTATTTCTGGCAGGGGCTGAGACCTAACGAATAACGAGGTGATAACAGGAAATAGAAAAGCTGTGGTCCCTCTGTGGTCTCCAAGGCTTTCTGGGAGTGGGCTCAGGCCTCTCCTGTCACCAGCTGTTCTCAGCAGGGCCTATGCTCACCTGGAAGAGGTAGGGGGAGCACTGTGGCCTCTAGAAGGAAAGTGGGGTGCCAAGACACACAGTGAGAGCTGAGTTCACTTCCTCCCAGAGGAGCCAGGTCCTCAGGGTGGGGAGGTGGAGACAGGAGAGGGGACCCGCTGCCTCCCAGTTACATGTGCACGGACAGACACACCCCAAGCAAATCAAGAAAAAAGATCAAAAGTGTGAATGAATGCTTCCAAGAATAAGGAAAAGGATGTAAGAGGCTATTGGGGTGAGGGGCTATGGGCTAAATTGTCCCCCTGCCCCATTCCCATGTCCAAGTCCTACCCTGGTACCTCAGAATGTGACTTCTTTGGAGACAGAGCCCTTAAAGAGGAAGTAAACATGAGGTTGGCAAGGACCCCTAGCCCAATCTGGTGCTCTGATGAAAGGGGAAACGGCCACAGGCCCACCCAGGGAGAACAGGTGTGATCAGGAGATGCCATTTACAAGCCATGGCAAGAGGCCGGGAACAGACCCTCCCTCTCATCCTCAGAAGGACCCACCCAGCCAGCTCCCTGAGCACAGACCTCCAGCCTCCAGGACGGGGAGGAAATACATTTTTGTTGTTTGGAGACCCCAGTTTGTGTGGCTCCAAGAAACAAATCCTGGGATTCCAGGTTGACTCGGAGAGAGAAGAGCTGCCAGCACAGAGTGAGCCAGGGAAGGCAGGGAGAGCATTCCAGACGGGAAGGTGGGACCAGAGGACAGGGTTCTGCAGGAGCAAGCCAGGGCGAGGCGGGCTGGGAAGAACGGAGGGAGGGTTTATCCTGAACATCCTGGGAAGCTGGGGGAGGGTTTGGGTAAAGCAGCGAGGAGACCCGATACCCACCCCAGAATGTGCTGGATCTGCTCCTGGAGAGCTGCCTCAGGCAGAGTGACAGTGGAAGGACCAGGTAGGAAGCTACTCTGGCACCCAAGCTCATGCCTGGGAACTGGTGGAAAGGTTGGCTAGACGGGAGAGGAAGAAGTTGGAACCAGAAGAATCTCACTTTGGAATTTCAGTTAGCCCTTGAGTATAAGATTTCCAGCAGAAGGCTGGAATCTCTCTCCAGAAGAGATTAGAGTGGGGGACAGCGTTTTTATAATACGGGGCTTTGTCAACATATGCAAGAGGAAGGAAAATAAAACAGACTCCTCCTGAGTCCCTGTCTTCCCACCCCACCCCAGAAGTATTTTAAAGAAAATTTAGGACATTCTGTCATTTCACCCAGAATTGCTTTGGGTATTCATCTACAACAGACAAAGACACAAAATACCTGAGCACAACGCCGCTGTCACCATCACTGTTACACCTGAGAACACTGATCAGATAGGAGAATTGGTGCCGTGATTGATTTTGGAACCCATGTTTGTTTGTGGAGGGAAGCAACCTGGCAGAGAGCCGAGCTGGGCAGGACGGCCACCCTCTGGTCACTCCTATTTCACAGAGACATGAGAAAAAAGGTCACTAGCTAGGACAGAGGAGGAGAGGCAAGCGTCAGGCAGAGAGAGAGGCTGGGAGATGCAGGTGCTGGACACGGGCCGTGGAAGCTCTGTCTGCAGACATGGTCAGCATGGTTGTGGGGTGTCCCCAGGGTGTCCCCATGTCCCAGAGTAGGTGAGATGCTCAGTAACCAGGTTGGGAGATCCTGGGGGAAGGGCAGGGCATGACACACTGCAGACCCCAGAGTCCATGCAAGGAAAGGTAGGAAGGCAGCACAGGGGGCTCAGAAGCCCCCAGCAGAACTGCAGCCCTGCTGGAGGTGCTGGGGCGGAGGGGTGGCTGGCTTCAGGGTGCCACGGAGTCAGGGTTCTTGAGAAGGGACGGGCGGTGACCACAGAGGGAGGCTTGAGGGAGAAGTTTCTGGAGGTGGGGCTGTGATCAGTAATGGTCAGGTGAGGGGTGTCCTCTGGAAGCAGCTGGTAAGGCTGAGAAACAACTATGGAGGCACGGGTCTGGGGACCCAGAAGGTCCAACGGGTCTGCCTGGTGGCGGCGTTGCCCAGAAACATCAGGGCAGTCTGAGGAGAAACGTGATCCAGGGGCCAAGTTCCCCTGCCAACGAGGGAGAGGGCAAGGAGAGTGACGTCATTGCAAGGAGGAGGTGCTGTCTGGCACACCTGTCACAGCAGTGGGGGTTCTGAGGAAGGGACAGCAATGGTAACAGGCAGGAGGGCACACAGGACGAGAAGACAGCTTCTAGAGAGACCCCCGGGGGCCCAGCCCCTCCTGGGGACAGCCACTTCAGTGGGGCAGGTAGGGGTTTCACTGGGAAGGCCTCACGCCCCTGGTGCTCTGCCCAGGGCCTGTCCTATGTAGACCTATGTCATGCACATTTTGTCCCTTTCCCATTGTCAGAGGGCGGGTGCATTTCCAACTCTGCGAGTTCCCCTGCTCTCTGCTTTCTGAGCACCACCCAGCTCATGTGCGCCCATGGTTGGAAACAAGCAAGTCTTAACAGGCGCGGTCTCCGCCTCTCCCTCCCTATATACGTACACACATGGAGGACTCCGGGGCTGTTTGCAGGCTTTGCCGTCACTCACATCCTATTAATGATTGACACCTGTCCTCTGCCTGTGAGAAGCTCAGCCCTTCACTGCCCATACCTGGGTGGGTTCCTTGGGGTCCAGTCCTACAGCAGCTGGGTAAGTGGGAACAAGCCCCAGGGACAGGAAGCTTCACGAAGGGCTCCACCTAGGAATGAACACCCCAGCTCTGGGCCTGGTTTGCTGAAGGCCAGCTCCCTCCACCCAGGCCGCGCGTGGCAGAACTCTGGACACACCACTGCCCTCGCCCTGCGGGCCCTGCGCCCACCTGAGAAGAGGGCAGCCTTCTCTTCAGGCTCTGCATGCCTCCTTTCATCTCTGCCCAATACTCTTATCTTGTGATAAGGAAATAATTTTGTCCAGCGTTGCGCTGGGGGATAGGATTGTTCTGTAGGATGCGCGGCCAATTCCTTCGCATGACACAGGAAAGCCGTCAACCCGCGGAGCCTGGCTGAGCAGCCCCTCGCCCAGCACGCCCTCAGTGAGTGATTCAGAGGCAAAACCGATTCCCGCACAAGGATGGGCGCCCCCAACTCTCCCCTTACCCTCTAGATCAATAATGAGTGCACACTGCCATCGCTCCTAGCTGGACACACCTGGAACAATGGCCAGGCCTCTGCAGGCGCCCCTGTGGCTCTGGTCTGGCCTCTCTCAACTCCCCCTGCCTCCAATGGGGAGCTCTTTCTGCTTCTCCCCTGGGTCTTCCAGGCCATACCCCGAGGTTTGGCAGGAGCTCCTCACCAATCCTGAGCTGCTGGGCCCCAGGGCCTCCAACCTGCCCAGTGGTCCTGATTTATTTCTGTATTTATTTTGGTCACAACACCCCTGGTTTCCTGTGAGGTCCCTTGATGGTGACGTGGGCAGGAGGCAATCACCATCAAGGACTGAGAGACTCGTTGAACAACTGTGCCTGCAAGTGCCCCACATGCAGGTGGGTGCAGGGCAGGGAGGGCGCCTGGCACTCCTGTGAATGGCACCCGTGTGTGCCAGCTGAATTCTGACATGACCCCGGGTAAGACGACACACTAGCCCAACAGTTAAGAGTCTGACTGGCACCACACTGCTGGGCTGGAGTCCAGCTCTGTCACCTACTGCAGAACTGGGGGTACGTTATTTACCCTATTGGGCCTCAGTGCACTCATCTGTATAGTGGGGACCTTACGCGTCTCCACTTGGACACTCGAGAAGATGATGAAGCACTTGCAATTCACTGTGGAGTTTGGCTGCTGTTCACTATGGTGATGGAGGTTGGGAATAGCAGGGATGGGGACACTGGTGGATGGCCAAAGAGTGCATCACCCCTGACTGGAAGTCTAGAGGTCACGGGTCCAGGACAGCCCAGGTGCTGGATGGACGGGTTGGCATCCAGCTCCCCATTCTGCCAACGTTAGCACGCAGCTGTCCATCCCAAGCTTGTCCTTGCATGGTCACAGGACTCCGCCACACTCCTAGGATTGCACCATCACACAAAAACATTTGAGCGGGAAGGTGAGGAAGAGCAGGTCCTCTGAAGTAACTTCCTCTTCCATCTGAAGGGGAAAGGCCCTTTAGCAGACTTGCCTGAATCTGTCCCATTGGTCACAACTGACCGTATACCGGGTCCCAGAGCAAGCACAGAATTACAGTGCTCGACTCAGATCAGTACGGCGTACCCTGGGAGGCTGGAGTTAGGGGACTGCCCTCCCTCTGCCTCAGTGAACCCATCCCTGCGCGCTGGGAGGTATGGAAGAGGGGCGGCTGTTGGGTGAGCCGTGGACAGTGTGGGTGAGCAGACGGCAGAAGGGACCTTCTCTTTCAGGAATACGACGTTGACATTTTGTAAAACCACCAGAGAAGGAAGACTTGGATGCTTCCAATTATGACGCTGCATCTAAGCAAGTCCCACAGTAGAGGCAGTGGCTAGAGCCCCAAAGTCCCCAGGGCTTAAGATACCAGAGTCTGACTGAAAAACACAAATGCAGGCGCCTCTGCCTGTCCACTGAGTGTCCCGCTGGTCCAGCTGGGGAGCCTTCGCTGTGATGTTGACGTACCCCCCGCGCCCCTCCGTCAGCAGGTCCCTGGGCTCTGGCCAGCGATCTGAAAGTGACCTGCGTGCCCTAGCTCTGCACAATGGCTCTCACCTGGAGCTCCCCCGCCCCGTGATGGGTGGTCGGGGCCTTCCACACGTGCGTGCACTGGCGGACATGCCGGGAAGTGCCCACTGCGACTCCAGAATGTAGCAGAACAGCTGCCACCTTCTAAAAATTAATTGGTTTCGGGATCATTTGCATTTTGTAGTTTGCCAACAAAAGGGGAGGGAATTTATTAATGTTTGAAGGAATTCTCCAGAAGGGGAAGAAGCGAGCGTTTCCAGCAGGACCGGGAGCGGCTCGTCTCCATGTGACCCTCCCCTCCCCGGGCAGATTGATCTGCAGCTCTCCACGCAGACAGCTGCTGCGGACGCCCAGGACCTGCCTGGGGCCCATGTCAGTTTACTCGGGTCTGCATTATGGTTTGGTGATGGCCATTTTCGGAAAACAACCACGGCAATTTCAGGATTTGCTGTCCCAGTAGGCGCCCTCAAAATGAAGTCAGCATAAACAGATCACGAAATTGTCAGAATAACAAGGCAGAAAGAATTAGAATGGACGCGCAGGCTCCAGATGACAATGGTGCCCGAGGCGGGGACAGCAGAGGGACAGTGGGGCTGTATCTGCTGACTCGGGGTTTCCACATGTTCCCGGCTGGGGAGAGCCCATTTCCCAGGGACAGTCAGCGCCTAATCGCATTCTGCACCAGCGGCAGCCGGGGAAGCGCTCACCAAGCCCGAGACGCAGCTGCTTGGAGGTGCTCTGATTTTTTTCTTAGCTGATACCTATTAAGAGACAGATCAGAAGTCTTCCGTGGCCAATCCCTAATCCCAAGCATGCGTTTGGACAAGGAGAGAAGGGCAGTACAGAGGAAGTGGGTTGGGGAAAATGTTTGTGATCCAGTAGTGACATTTGGAGATCAATCTCTCTGGAAAACTGGCAGAAGAAAGAAACAACCTATGTCCTCAAAAGTTACTGTGTAATCCCAGGTCAGTGCCTTGGGGACTGGGGGGCCCTCCTGCTGATCTGGGGGTTTCCAGGCGGTCTTGCTCAGCTGGCTGGTCCCAGGGCTCTGGCTGGGCCTTCCAGGGCCCTCCTTCCACAGGTGGCTCAGGACACCACTGTTTCCTTCCAGGTGTGTCAAGCTGGGAGGACCAGCGAGAGGCAGGCAGGGAGCTGGGACAGCCCCACACCCCTCACAGTCTCACCTTCGTGGGGTCTCAGACTTCAGGTGAATGGATTGCCACAACACACACGGCTTTTTATTGCAACATCTTATGGAATTTTCTGGGAAATCATTTTCTACCAAGTTTCTTGGTAGTAGGTGGTAAGTGACAGAAATGTTCTTATCATAAGTAAATTAAGAAAAGGGCTGAATTTAGCTAAGCAGGTGAATTTGCTTCAGGATTTCTGTCTTTACAGTGGTAAAGTGTGTTGTGGATCTTCTAGAAAGGATAAAGCCAACAGCATTTTCCCATTGAAGTTTTCCACTAAAATTCTCCCCTTAGCTGGGCGCCATGGCGCACGACTATAATCCCAGTGTCTCAGGAGGCTAGCATGTGGGAGGCCTGGGTTCCCTCCCCAGCACTGCAAAAAATTTTAAAAAATAAATGAATAAAGATAAAAATAATAATTTTTTAATGCGGAAGGTAGAACTCTCTGGAAATATGTCCTAGATACAAACCACACAATTTTCAGTCCACTGAATGTCCTGAAGCCAGTGTCCTTGAGAGGCAGGGATGATGGGGAACACAGCCCCTAAGTTGATCTAGCCAAGACCAGTTTTCTTTGAAAAACATTATTATTTTTTTTAATAAATACCCCTGACCCCCTGGTCAGATACCCAGTATCTATAGGGGACATGGTTTGATGGATGGAAATGACAGTGCTGAGCTCTCCAGGTTGGGGAGGGGGAGGGAGCAGGGGGTCAGCCCAAACCTTGCCTGACCGCAGAGGCCGGCTCCCGCCTTCCCACACTGTGCTAGGGTTTTGGCAGACATTCATCAGAAGTCAATAAAAGTTAAATAAATGAAATGCAGCTCGGCCGCGGAGACGGTTAATCATTTCATTAAGCCTGCTATGGGGTCAGGTGCTCTGCCAAGTGTGGCTCGGTTCCGGCTTCATCTGGTTCCTAATGCTGGGAGAGCAAGGGCCATCCTGCCATGCTCCCGCCCTCGCTTTATTCGGCCCTCCCCAGGCAAGGTGGGCTGGGGACCTGGGATGTCACCTTCCCTGCTTTGGCAGAGCACAGGGAGTGTCTCAGCAGTCTTTCTTTCAGAGGTTTCCCAACCTGATTGGAGCTAAGGGAAGTGGGGGATGGTGGAGGAAGGAAGGAGCTGTGGTTCTGGGGCTTCCAGTTGGCCAGGGTCATAGAGCACCTTGGGTGTCCAGAGCTGTGGTCAGAGTCAGAGTAGAAGTACTCTGGCCACAGATGCCGGAAAACATGGTACCCTCCCTCCCCAGCCCTCCCACCTCTGGGACACCTGTGCACACACCTGCAGCCAAGCTCTGCTAGGGCCGGGACCACTGAACCTCAGGGTGAAGGAGATCAGCCAGGACCTGCTGCCAGGGGTACAGAGGGTGCTGGCTGGGGATCATGGGGAGGGGCTTCAGAGGATGAAGACCAGAAGCAGAGAACCCTCCTCCCCTGCCCATTGCCATGCAGGTTTATAAAATGAAGATGGAGACACTCAGAACAGACCTGGATGGTCAACTGATTTCCAGCAAAGGTGCAAAGGTCTTCAGTGGGGAAAAGACAACTTTTTCAGTAAGTGACATTGGAATAACTGGATCTCTGTATGCGGAAGATCCAACCTCCACCAAACCTCACCCATATGCAAAAATCAACAGATCAGGGACTTCAAGGAGAAGGGTAAAACCATAAAACTTCTGGAAGAAAATAAAACAGAAAATGTCCTAACCTTGGTTTAGGAAAAGATTTCCTAGCTACCACACCAAACACGTTCTCCATAAGAGAAAAATAAAAGTGATAAAATTGGATCCCATCAAAATAAAAAACTTCGAGATAGTAAGAGAATCAAAAGGAATTTCATGGACGAGGAAAAACATCGGCACAATATTTATCTGACAAAGGATGTGAACCTGGGATACAGTTTTTAGACTTCTCAACACTCAATAAAAATGAAATCAATACAATTAAAAACTAGACAGAATATTTCAGAAGACAATTGGCCATATTGTCAGACACGGCCAAAGAAGACACATGCATGGGTAGTAAATGATCCCCTTTAAAAGATGCCCGAAATCACTAGTTACTAAGGAGATGCAAGTTAAAACCACCTGAGAGCCTTCTACTCACGTTAGAATGACTAAGTTAAAAAGACCATCCGTGCCGAGTTCAGGTGAGGACGCAGAGCAACAGGATCTCAACTCTGTCTTCATTTACTTTTGAGAAGTTATTTTTTGGAAGACTGAAATAATAGCTCAAATTAAATAACAGTTCATTTGATGTCAGGAACCTCAAACTCAGCGTCCCAGGTCAACAACCCCAGGAAGCAGGTGTGAGCCCCATTTAACAGACAAGTAAACTGAGGCCTGAGAACTGGGATCACAAAGTGAGTTAGTGCTCAAAGTCAAAAGCAGTGGGCCAGTTCCCAGCCCACTGCCTGATCGCTGCCTCCTGGGACCTCAGCTGGCTACACCACCATAAGGACTCCGCAAGAGGAAATGCACTTCAGCCAGGGTGGAAGGACGGGCGAGTTCCCCACCCAGACTCCCACCTGGCACTTCCGCATCATGGGGGCCCTATCCCGACATCTGGATTAAAAAGGAAAGTTTAGAAAATCTTGAAAGTCTGGAAAGAGAATATGGAGCGGGGAAAGTGGGATTGGCAATGGATCCCTATCTGTGGATAGTGTCTCCTCCGCCAGAAAAGAAAAAAAGTTAAAAACAGATTCTGGAGATACTTCCAGACTTGGGCAAACAGACATTAGGAAAATCGCTAAAAGTCACAGAGAACCGTGAAGAATAATCAAAATTTTGTTCATGAATCACTTAGTATCCACCAGGTCCTCTTCTAAGGGTTTTGTACATGAAAATTCCATTCCATCTCTGCAGGAGGGTGTTAGGAGCCTTATTTTAGAGATGATCAAACTGTTCTTCAGAGAGGTTAAGTAACTTGCCTCAGGTCACACAGCTAGTAAGTGGCAGAGTCAGGATTTGATCCCACTGTCTACTATCAATGTCTGTCTTTTCCATTCTGGTCACTGCCTCCATCAGTACGCATAAAAACAGTCCTGCCTGCTCAAGTATGGGTCATGTCTGTATTCCATAGGTCTTCCAGCCTTCCTGTTTATGCAGTGCTAAGAGAAGTGTATTTAGGATTGGCTCTGTAATTTCGAGTGGCATGATTCCCACCTGGGTTCCTCCAAGGTGACAAATACCTCCCAGGCCGGAATCCCAACAAGGGCAGATCCTGCCCTGTCCAAATGCACTTGGCCCAGAACTTACTAACTAATAATAAACCCTGGGCACCACCTCAGCCCTGCTCCAACCCTAACCCACAAGGCCCAAGTGTGGGACTGCCGAGCAGAGGGGGGCTCCACAACTTCTCTGAGCAGCAGCGAAAACGAGGCCACATCCACCCACCACCATCGTTCCCCGCGAGCGCATCAAGGCACTTGGCAAGAAAAGACAGGCTTGGAACCTGCGGTGATTGTTTTTAATTGGATGGGCCTCCTGGCTCTAACAAAAGTCAATGTGTTTGTGACGCAGCTGCGGGTGCGCTGATCCGTCCTGGCCCTGCAGCTCCAGGTGGCCAGAGGAGGTGGGTGCCATGGACAGGAGCCCCTGGACCGTCCCGGCTTGCAGATCAGGGTCCCAGGGCTCCCTGCAGTGTAACCACAGCACCCTGCAGGCTGAGGGTCCAAACACAGGCTGGGGCCAGTGGGGTGGGCTAGGGGACACAGGGTAGGGTGGGCTCCGGGTGCCGGTGGCTGCAGGAGCCTGGGAGCGGGAGTCACTGTGAGCTGGTCACTAACAGAGTGGCCTTTGGACTGGGAGAAGAGCAGCTCTCCCCTGCAGGCATCCGCCTGATGCTCTGGGCTCTGGGGTTGTTGGATCTTGCTACTTTTCTTGTGTGTGTATGTGAGAGAGACAGACGGACAGACAGAGGGAGAAGAGGGAGTGGGGGTTGTCTAAACAGATGAGACAGGTGTTCTAGGAGGCATTGAGGAAAAAGAAAAGTGATCAGCTATGATCGGTCCTCCCTCCACAGCATCAGGAACCCCTCAACCTGGCTGAGGAGTTTGTCTCCAGAGGACATTGGCATGGCCTGCCTGTGTCCAATAGGGTGCTCCCCGAGCCTGGAGCCCGGGACCAGGAGCAGGGACAGACCACCTGCTGCAGTGGGAGGGTCTTGCTGGAGGGAGCGGCCACCCTCCAAGCCACGTGCCTGCAGTGGTCTCGGAAGCTCCTTCTGGACCCCAGGGCGTGTTATAGGAGAGGAAAGGGGGAGTTCCTGTAGCACCTGGGATTTTGCAGCCATTCCCATGAATTGGGCCATCCCTCACAGAAGAGCCCCCTGTCCCCCTCAATAGCATCAGAATGACTTAGAATACAGTGTAGTGAGCCTGATGACAGTTTCTGACCTTTGTCTGTGGTGGGTGTTCAACACACATATCCATGTGAAGAGGCACCCCCAGAATCCGGACACCCCCTGAGTCCACCTGAGCCTGGTTCCCGGGAGACACCTCTGACGTCTTCATTAAGAACCTGTGGGAGCTTTGATCGTAGGCTGGGTTGCATTCACTACAAAGCCTCTGATTTTCAAAGCCACATAAGCTATTTCTCCCTCAAGCCTTTGATTTTGTGTAGAAATTTATCACATTTTTCCCTCTGTCCAGAAGTGAGTCCTATATTTTTTGAAAACCTGGAGTAAATCCTTTAAGCTGTTTTGGACTTACTCAAGCATGCACAAAGGGTATTTCCCACCCGTGGCTCAGATGCTTAGTATGTTCTCAGATAGCCTCAATAATTTGAATTTAAAACTTTGAATTGGGCCTCTTTATGCAGTATCTTAAAAAGGTGCCATTTATGAAGAAAAATATGGTCATGAAATAAAGGGTACAGGGCGTCCGTGATCCTGCTGGTTACAGTGATAGATGGAGGCTCGTAAATCTTAGTTTCTATTCTTGGCTCTGGAAGGAATTTAGTGTTTGCTGCATTTGGCACACGCAGGGAAAGGGAGGTTGACTGGAGAACTTGGACATGAAGGGAATATCATCCTGGGGGATTAAATCATAAAATCCACCCATGAGAGACCAGAGCAAGCATGTGCAGAGCCACCTCGAAGAAATAGCACTTTGCAAGTCCTGGAGGTCCTTGCTAGGGATGGGGTGGGGAGAGCGGGGAGGTGGCAGGACCTCTGACCAAGCACTGGGGCTTATGCCAGCTTGGGCACAGTGAGTGTCCCTGGTTGAGTGGGGATCTGCCTGATCAATTACCAGCTGTGTGATCTGAGCCAGTTACTTAACCTTCTGTCCTCGTCCATTCACGCTGCTCTAAAAGATTACCACAGACTGCGTGGCTGAGAAACCACAGACATGTCTTACTCACAGCTAGGGAGGCTGTAAGTCTGAGGTCAGGTGGGAGCACGGTTGGGTTCTGGTGAGACCCATCTTCTGGGTCACAGATGGCCGCCTTCTTGTTGTGTCCTCACGTGGTGGAAAGAATGAGAGCTGAATGGGAGAAGAATGAGAGAAGAATGAGAGCTGAATGGGAGAAGAATGCTCATGGGCAGCTCTTTTATAAGGACACCAATCCTATTCACCAGATCACCTCCTAATACCACCACTACTACCAACCCCTCCGCCATTGCCCTATAACCACATGATGGTGGTGGCACTGGTGTTGGTGACTAGGAGGGCGAGAGTGCTGGCACTCTTGATAACAGAGGAAGGGATCGTGGTGGTGGTGGTGATGGTGATGGTGATGAAGGCGATGAAGGCTGGTGGTTAGGATCTCAACATGGAGAATCTGCATGGACACAACCCTGCACTCTGCGACACCTCTCTGAGCCATGACAGCCTCATCTGGGAAAACGGAGATAACAGTGTTTTGCTCATGGAGTTGAAGGAGGACAAAATCGCTTAGCAGGTGTACCGTGGTGATGTCTGTGCTGGTGGTGGTGGCAGCAACAGTGACGAGGACAGTGGTTGTCGTTATGGTGGAAGTGACTGTATGGGTGGTGGGGGCAACGGTGTAGTCACTGGTATCAATGATGGGCATGATTATGGTGGGACGACTTTGGTGGCGGCATGGTGGTAGTGGTGGGCCTATCCTCAGTGCAGGCATGGCGGAGCCCAGGGTCATTATCAGTGCCCATCAGCCAGAGTCACCAAGAACATACAGATGATGGAATAAAGTGGGGGCTTCATGGTACTTGGTGCCACAGGGGAGAATGCACACCACGGGGAACCCTAGTAAGGGCTGGTGGTGGGCGCTTGTTATATAGGGTTTGGGCTTGTGGGTCATTTTAGGGACCTTGCTCTGGATCGGATATCAGAGCATTGAAATGGTATAATTTGGTATCACTAATTTCAATAGAGGATGCAAAGGAATGGAAGGAGGCTTTGCCTGTAGCTGGGGAGTTGGGGGAGGAAGGGTGGAAGGAGGGGTGAGAGGTAAGCTCTGTGGTTTGAGCAGTGTGCTCGTTCTGTGTTCCGAGGTGATTATGGAGTGGACTTGTTTTTGTCTCTCTCCGTCCTGGTCACAGAGTGACCTTGTTTGAAGCTGGTGTTCAGTGAAATCATGTCTGTTCAACAGGCAGACGTCCTGGCCGAGCTGCCGTGCCAGGCCAGCTCCAGCTGACAGCTGGCCGGGCGGCTTTCTTGTGTCTCACCATCCAGCCCCAGAATCCTTGCTCTGGTCCATTGCTCACCAAGCCCCTCTTTGAACATAATTGGGTTCCCACATACGGGCCTGCGGGGAACAATGGCCATCCAGATCCGGGTTGTCCGGATCCCCATGGTGAGATTAATGTGGAGCCGTATGAAATTGTCATTTTGTAGGTCAAAAGAATTCAAATATCAGCCGCTTCATACAGTTGAGCCCAAATATTTCCCACTATTGGCCAATAAATTGTTACTTTGTCGCCAGAGCAGTCTCCCATGAGCCCACAGTGGGGGAAGGCTTCTGTCTCGAGGAGAGAATGACCTGGGTTCCTGACCCTCCGAGGAGGAGTGCAGCTGGACCACGCTCAGAACTGTGGAGGAGAGGCGAGGCTCTGGAGAGAGCACCATGGCGGGCCCTTGGCCTCCCTGAGGGAGGAGGTGAGCTTCCACCATGCTGGTAAGTCAGGCCACTTGCCCATTTGTGAAACGACATCGCTGAGGCTCAGGCTCTGTCCACTCTCTACCCAGGTGGGAGGGAGGGGCACCGGCAGGAAAACAAAAAAGGAAGCTCAACAAGAACACCTGGGCAGAGGTGGAGAACGAGCATTTAACCTGAGAGAGGTGGAGCCCAGGCAAGGAATCATCGGGACCGCCCACGCCACCTGGATGCAAACTGCTGGCTGGCATGGCAGCTTCCTGTCACTCAAACCGAGCGCCCAATTTGGCCTCAGTAAGTTCCAGTGGTGATTGCTACTCTGATTGACACCCTCACATGGCAGGAGTTAAGGCCATGAGCAGGTAAACAGCACCAGGCACGCAGAACCTTCTGCAGCCCCACGGCGCATCACAGGGGCCACCGCTGAGAATGAGGAAGCTGGAGGGATGGGGAATGCTTGCCAGCATTACGCCAGGTCTGGCTACTTCCACTGGTTTGGGCAGTTCTGTCCCTAGGAAGGTAGGAGCAGCTGCTAGATTTCAGGTGAGCCCGGGCTTGGGGAGGAGTGCATTGACCTCTTGTGACTGCTGTCATGAAGGACCACGACCCCAGGTGGCTTAAAACAACAGAAATGTATTCCTCATAGTTTGGAGGCCAGAAGCCCCAAGTGAAGTGGCTGCTGGCAGTCCTGGGTGGTGGTCACATGGCTGCGGTCCCTGTTTTCCCTTTCACATGCCCCTTCCCCATTCCCCACCTGGCTGTCCATCTGGATTCTCCCTCTGCCTCTCTCATGAGGACAGTGGTCATTTGATTGAGGGCTCACCCAGATAATCCAGGGTGGTCTTTTCCTCTCAAGATCTTTAAATTCAATACATCTATCCGCAAAGACCTTTGTCCCCAGTAAGGTCACACTCACAGGTTCTGGGGATTAAGATGTGGACATATCCACCATTCAACCACCATAGGGAGCGGGGGCGGGGAGGAGGGTGCAGACTGGCTTATCCTGCAAGCATGGCCTGTTGAGACCTTGAAAGGCCTGACATGTCTGTCACGGGCTGTCACTCCACAAACACAGCAGCATTCTCGATGGCAGGTCTCCTTACCCACATCCCACCCTGGAAGCTGCACCTCCCAGAAATGACTGGGCACTGGGCTTGCCTCCCCTGCAGTCTCTGCCCCAAGGATCACAGCTGAACTTGGCCATCACCCTCCACCCTGTTCCCGCAGCCTCTGCCCCAGTGATGCTCTGCAGGGTGCTGAGGACAGGGACAAAGGTTCCCAGCAGGCCTGGGACAGCCTTTCAGGGCTGGTCATGGCTCCTGTCCTGTCCACACCTCCCTGTGTGAGTGCAGTGGACCCTGGCCGGTCCTGCCCGGATGCACCCCCTGCCGTGGTCCCCATTCCCTGGGCAGTGACTAAGCGCCTTTCAGTCCCAGCCTCAGCCATTAATCCCACCGCCGCCGGCGCAGCCTGGATGCACTGTTCTCCTGTAGCGCCAGGGCTGTCCACGCAGCCATTGATTTAAGAGACAATATCACTTGCTCCCAAGTTTATGAGGCAATAAACAGCCCCCGCATATTGATGAACGCGGAGGTGTTTGCTCAGCACATTTGCTGCGTGCATTTATTGCAAGGGCTGTGCTTCGGCGCAGTGACAGCGCGGGTGTTTCCATTCCCTTTGGAGGAGCCGGCCCTCCCCCGCAGTTGGCGTGTCTGTCTGTTCCCTGGTCTCTCTCCCCAGGGCGCTGGGACACGATCTCAGAACCCGGGGAGAACCCTACCAGGCGTTGCCACTCCCACTCGTGTTCCCTTGGGCCTTGGGAGCCCTGGAGGGCTCAGAATGCAGACTGGGCAGCTCTGGAATTAGAAGGGAATCCAGAGGTCATTTTTCCAAAGGTCCCACTCTGGAGCCCTTCCCTCTAGCCCTTCATGTCCCTCGAGGAGAGCGTGCATCATGACAGAGCCTGGCAACCCCCAGCCTGGCCGCCCCTCGCAGCAGAACACACCAAATAAAATTCCTTTTAATCCTAAGAAGCCGGGACGCCTAGGAGGCTGGGCCGCTATCCAGAAAGATGAATCTTCAGAGCATTTACTGCTGGAATGCCCGCGAATCCAAACGGGTTTATGTATAAAATATTAGGAAGGTTCGGGGAGGTGGCGAGGCTGGGCGGGAGCGGACGGGAGAGATTGATTGCAAACTTTGTGCCAACTGAGCGCTTCTGTGCCTGCCAAAGCGCGGGAACAACACTTGACAAATGTATTAGATTATCCAAAACACAAAGCTGATTTATGGCTGCAGTAATCCCCATCTCGCCATCCATTTCGGTAATAGAGAGAGATTAGGACTATGTTGGTGCCTGGCTGGGTCTTTCCAGCTCTGCTTCTACCCACAGCAGCCCCCAGCCCTGCCATGAATCATGCGAGAAAATCAAGAGTTTGCACTTTCCGCCAGCCATTGTGATGGGGGCGGTGTTCATTTTTGAAGCATTTCTGAATCTGGGATAAAAATTGACTGGATGAGGAATTCATTTTTTAAAATCTAATAATATCGATTGCTTAAGATCACAAGGTTTCCAAATGAGAGAGAGGAGGCGAGTTCTCCAGGCGCACGGATTGTTAAAATGCAAGGACAGGTTCTGTCCCAGCAGCCATGTTCATCTCCAGAGGCACATCAAGCTGAGGCACACCTAGGGCCCTGAGCACATGACAACCGAGGGCACCCGCCTGGCCTGCCTTGAGAAGGTGACGTGCATGCACCCCTCACCCGTCACTGGCCATTCGTCTGTTCAGTAGACATTTGCCAACACCCAGTATGTGCAAAATACGTGAGAGATGCCAAATATGGGGTCACTGTCCCCCCACTGTCTGCTAAGTGCTTTGGGAGGACGTTGAGGATGCCAGTGAGGGGCCCTGCCCCCCAGAGCCTTACCTTGCAATCCCAGCCAGAACTGGGGTGCAGGAACGAGTTGAATAGATAAATACAGATCACGCACAAAAATAAGAGCTGACACTGTCTGCTCACGGGGTGGGGAGAGTCAGAGGACACTGGGGGCTTGATGACACAGGAGCAAGGGCTCCAGGGAGAGCTGGCGGGTGGGAAGGTGTGAGGCTGGGCATGGCCCATCCACAGGGCCTGTTCTGGAAGGGATCATGGCCCCAAAAACTGTCTTCCAAAAATCTTCTCTTCCAGGGAAATCTCATTCCCAGGTTTATTGTTCTAAGAAATAGTTTGGAAAACTCTCATCTCCCCCCCACCCCCATCTCTTGTGTATGCACGAGGCCATGACAGTCCTAAGACTGCTCGGTGACTCTAGAAACATCCTGGTGGAACCTGCTGAGCCCAGGCAGTGTAGGAGAGGCTGCCTCTGTGCACCCCCTCTGCCGTGCAGGGTTCTCCTGGAGGGAGGCCTGCTGTGAGGCTGGTCAGCCACCTCCTGAATGACCGCCAGTGGCCAGGGCTGCAGTGGAGAGTTGATCTCTCCCCACAGAGCTGACCCCAGGGGAGGGTCACGACATGTGGCCTTGGAGGTGCCCAACAGGGTATCAAAACACATGGCACAGACAGGAGGCACAGTTACGTTAAGAGGCTGGTCATAACACTGGGACCCAGGTGCTGAAAGAGCTTGTGTGGCGACCACCATCAGCACCCGCCCCATCACCACCGTCACCATCACCACCAGTCCCATCACCACCATCACCATCAGCATCACCACCATCACTATCACCACCCACCCCATCACCACCATCACCATCACCACTATCAGCATCACCACCATCCCCATCACCACCATCCCCATCACCACCATCCCCATCACC